>OZ024899.1:14119828-14279828 GCA_964017195.1 Siderastrea radians
AAACTGCTAAATAATCCGATAGGTTTGTCGTGGAAATCAAACTACTTTTTTACATGAAATGAAAGGTCTAATAGGGTCTCCCTAGAAAAAGAGGAAAAGACAACTTGGACAAACACAAGCGTGATTCAACTCAACACAAATACTTTTGAAAGGTACAGAAAAAACGCGCTTATCAAGTGCAAGCCTTACCGGGGGAGGGGTGGAAGGTGGTGTTGGTTCTGGTGGCGGAGTTCTTGGTGGCGAGGAAACAGGTGAGTCGCCAAATTCGGGCAGATCCCAGAGTTCCGTGCTGGCTCTGCGTTCAGACATCGCCACTGAACTGACCAAGGATAATCTCCGAGGGGTGGTGGACGGGGACCAGTAAACTTCAGTTGGAGCGAGAGACAGTCTGTCCGACATGAAGCTGATCGACTGACAATAAAAACACATCTGATTTAAATTTAAGCCCTTCGCCATACGGATTCAACATTTCATTCAACACTGATCAACATTGTAGAATGTAAAATGTTGAGCGCGTTTCGCCTCCCTGTTACATGATATTGAATAGTACTAAATAATGTTAAATGAGACTTGATTGCCATCAAACTTTTAATTCAACATGCAACGTTTCTCTTGTTCCCAGGTGTAAACATCAGTGTTTAATTTCGTTTGGCCTGCACATGCAAGAATCAACATGTCACAAGAGTAGAAAGAGGCGTCCAACACTGAAATTCAATACAACAGTGTTGAACGATGTTGCATCGAGACATCGAATTTGTTTGACCACCCATTTTCTGGCCAAAAGAATACAACAACGTTGTATTCAACAAGCCAAGGCTCCACTGGTAACACACAGACTTTAATCTTCAGTTTGTGAGTTTGTGATAAACTGAAAGCAAAACAAAGACAGATGTGGAATACGCCAATCTATAAAGGCCAAAAGTTACATCCGTTTCTGAAAGCTTAAGGTTCTTATGTTGAGAATTTTCGTTAGTCCTTGTCAGTCATTTTTTTTTTGCCACCTTGAGATTCGGTTTGTTGCTGTATTAGATATGACAGACGCTACAAGGCAATAGAAATCCGAAGTGGGTTGTCCGTTTGCTTTTGGTCACTGTATGCCATAAGGCGGGTTGCAGTGTAGTTACTCTTTTCAACTTCGTACCTCTTCTTCTTCTTGTTGGTTTTGTTGCTCAAGATCTGGGGGAGGTCTTCCTTCCATAAACCAAGACGTCTTTAACTGCAAGTTGGGAAATGGTACCTGCAATGAAACCAAAACAAATCAGCGCAACACAACATTGTAATGTGTAAAGTGCTAACTCGGGACCAACAAAAATAAGAACAGAGGACAGTGGACCAGGGTAAGAGAGAGCACAGCAGCCCATAGGGGCTCAGGAGGAATACGTCACGTGAATTTCCGTAAGAAGATCACAAATCTTTAAGGATTTTCACAAGACAAAGTCACAGAACGTGAAAACGCTGAGCCAGCGTTTTGAAGTTGTAATCCATTTTCATCCTGCCACCGTTAATAGTTTCACTACATCTGTAGTCTTTGAACAAAACTTTTCGATTGTTTTTAGGTTTTTGTTAATGCAGATGTGACTTTTCGCTTTTTCGAAATGTTACTAAAAATAGCTGAGAGATCAGAGCCCCTTTACCCTTTCCCGTCAACGTTTTTTCCTTAGAAAAACGAATTTTTTACCGCTAAAGCAGTTTTTTAAGTGCTATGTTGCCCAATGCGACTAAACTTTGCTACAAAGCGTTTTCTTACAATTTAGCTAAAGTATGAGCCAGCTTATGTTGTAAATTGTACAATATTTTCCTTTCAAGCATGCGCATAAGCCAAACTTTGGACTGTTTTGGAGTTTGTTTGCTTTTTTTTTCCTTTTTTTTTTTTGCTCATTCATTTCCAATTTTTTTCTCGCTTCTTTTGCTTTCCTTTTCTCCCCTAACTTTTCTCTTTATCTTCTACCCTTTATCCCCTTTCTATCCACTGGAAAAGTTTTGGTCTCAGCCCTTCTAAAAACCTGGAAATGGAACATTGATCAACTAGGTGACTTGGCCTATTTTACCACCAACTTTGCACCCAAAATTGGACACGTTTCTTCTGGTATAGCTCTGCCAGAATTTGGTCGATATTCAAACTGGAAACACGTATGGATGGGTCTGTCCTTGCTGTGTTAGCTGCTTATCAAAACAATCTGGTGACGTCAAAAACGATGACGTCACAAGTGGCTTAATAGTTCCCGACTGTAATTATTTTTATTTCTATTTATTTTGGCAAAATAAAATGGTTGTTGTTGTTGTTGTTGTTGTTGTTGTTACTTCAGCGTCGAGAAAATAGAACTCCTTACAGGAAAGAGTTAAAAAGAAATGCTTATACTTACCAAGTAGTTATCCATGTTGGTGGGATCTGGTTGCAGAATCTTCTTGCTTTCAAATCTCACGGATGGGTCCTCGTAGATGTCAGACTCTGCGTTGGCAAACAACAAAATGGAAGACATGAGAACTATATAACACCTGGCAAAAGCAATTAAACGTAGAACAAGAGGGAGGAGACTTAGCGAACGACAAGAAAAAAAAAAAAACAATGCAAGCCAGAGAATTGCTGCCCAAGCCCGCATAGCAGTCGGTTTTCTGTTGCGCCAAAGCAGGGGAAGATAGTTATGTTATAATTGGCTTGTTTAAGTTCGTTTTGAAATGTGCTATAGGGCACACCTCTGAAAAAAGAAGAAGGCAAAATAAAATTTTGGACGAAGAATTAATTAGAATTCATTTTTAGAAGCCTGCATCTACTTTTTGTGGGATAACAGCAAACTAATGACGATTTGTGTTTCGATTTTACGACAGTTGCACAGAGATTGAACTGCTTGATGGCTGCTTAATTAGACCAAGGTTTTGATATTACATTTTCTAGAAGGGACGTTGGAGGAGCGAGAAATAAAACAACAACAACAACAACAGAATGTTAAGAAGATCAAGGGTGTAAGGGTTGTACATATAGTTTATTACTTAATTTTTTAATTGCCTTAAGAAATTAGTTCTTAGTTTTGAGTTTTAAACGATGAATTTTAGAAGAACCGATTTAACTATATAAATATTTAGTTTTTGTTATTTTGCACGACCCCACAAGCTGCTGAGGTTCACTTTTTTAATCGTGATAAAATAAAGGCTGTCTGTCTGTCTGTCTGTCTGTCTGTCTGTCTGTATGTATGTGTTTCCCATTGTATCCACCGTTTCAAGCGGTCCAATGAACGGTGTCGATTCAGAAAGATAACAGTTTCGGACTAAAAGTGGTAGTCATCGCCAAAATACCGAAGTGGTAAGACCAACACGGTGGGTTTCAAATAACAAATGGGAAATGAATGACCCACTGTTCGGGCCACAAAAAAGTAGC
This sequence comes from Siderastrea radians, assembly GCA_964017195.1. Lineage (NCBI taxonomy): Eukaryota > Metazoa > Cnidaria > Anthozoa > Scleractinia > Rhizangiidae > Siderastrea > Siderastrea radians. The sequence goes on from OZ024899.1 coordinate 14,123,202, forward strand.
CATAGTCAAATTTAAAAAAAAAATGGAAAAAAATCGTCATTGGGCGGGTTTCCACAGTACATGCAACTGATTTAAAAAAAATTAGTAGACAAAGAATTTTCTCACCTGTCTCGAAAGCTTCGTCATCAAGTGAGCCAGTTCCAAAGTCAGACGATAACCCATCCTTTACGGGGCACACTAGAAGAGAAAAAGCAAAGCAGTTGGTAGACCGTTTGGAAAACTAAGCTAACAGATAAAGAAAGAAAAAACACGTACTCTGTTGTCCTCAAACGCGAGAGAATATGAGAGAAATGAAAAGTCCTGAGCCGGAAACGAGTGCTTTTCTACATTTCTTTCGTGTTCCGCCAATCGTCCTGCTGTGCGTGTGTGTTTTTGTTGTTGTTGCTGTTGTTGCTGTTGTTGCTGCTGCTGCTGTTGTTGTTGTTTTTAATGACAATATTGTATGTAGTTTGTATTTTTTGTATATTGATCAATCGTCTACTGGCATTCTCAGATCTTCTTCTGAAATATTCTCCATAAAATTGAGAGTCAAAAAACACCGAAAACAAGAAAACCCGTCCACCAAAAACCCTAATCCTATTTAACCCCATTAAGCTAACTATAGCACTCTTAGCTCTATTTTTATAACACAAACTAAGATATCGTACGATCCCTTCACGGAGAGTTCCCTCGATATATATTTTCCGGTTTTAGGGTTCACGTGTCGCTGCGTAACGGCACGTATTTGTTAAGGTGGTTCCATTCAATTGCATTGCGCATCCTTTCTGCGCATCATTTTTTTGCGTGATTAGCGCGCGCGCGTTCGAAACTTGATAGGTTTTCTATGGAAGCTGAGCTGTTCAGAGAAATAAATGGTCGTTTTCTCCTAAACGAACTCGGTGACCCCACTTTTTTATTCCATTTATTTAAGGAAAATACGACTTTACATGATATGTTCAAATTTGAAGAACTTTTCATTATTCAATTTTGAAATATTCCGGTTGATTCACTGTTACAGTCAGATTTTAGGCGTTTCACTGGAACCGTGCAGACGCTCGATTTGCCTATTATTTCAAATTAGTTTCATTGTTACGGCAATTTTAAGACGTTTTACTGTAACATTGTACTTCTATCATAAGAATAATGCTTATATTTCATTGCTAGTTATAACTTTGTTGAGGTAATGGGTGTCTCTAGTACAAGCATAGGTTTTTTTAATGTTGCTGTCTAAAGATAGCAAAGTACCTATATACTACAGTCCCGTTGCGTGAAATCGGACACGGTGAGCCCCGCTTTTTATTTTATTTTTTTAATCTACCACGTGTAATTAGTAACTGTGCAAAGTTTCAACAAATTCTCATTACAACTTCTTTTTCGATGGAATCACCTTACGTTTCTGCTATTTACCTTTTTCATGTGGAATTATAAAGATGTGTTGCTTGAATCCAATGAGCATGTCCCCTGAAAACAAGCAAAACAACATCAAACGTATGATATCACAGATCACATGGGGACAAGCAGGAGGTAACGCCCTACCCCTAACCCCTTGTTCAAAATATTTTGTAGTGCAAGATGAAATATATGCAAAGCGAATAGATACGTGTGGTTTCCAAAATCTGGATCTGATTTTTGGACAAACAAGGAAGTCTTAGCTAGAGACGCTTGTGACGGAGCAAAACTGGCTGTCTCGACGTGTAATGAAGAAAACATTTTTGTTCTAAAATTGCAGGCAACGGCCAGCAAAGTAACCATCGTATGAAATTTTCAGCGTACAAATCATTGGATAACAGACAAACTACCGCAAGCAAGTGATCATGACTGTGGCAGCCTGGTTTTTCTGTCAAAAGACCCCAACGCAAAAGACGACATCCTGGCAACTGAGTCAACATGTTCTCTTTTACCAGTTGTCTTCCACTATTTTTTCCCACGTTAAATTTCACTTACACTAGCCGAAAAGTCTTTCCAACAATCATAGAAGGACAAATAGGCCTTCATAGTCAATGACATTAACTCCTGGCTTAAGGACGTTCGCGCGAAAACCTTCTACAACACAGATTTTTTTCATACTTTGGCTACAGTCAGATAATGAGTTACATATGTCAGAAATGCAAAAAAATTGGGGGGTCACCGACTTCGTTTTCGAAATAAAGCGCGTCGAAAACTACCCCAATTTTGACAAATCGGCCCTCGTAACTCGACATGACCTCAGTGCCTGTTAGCTGAAAAATATTAAAGATGAATCGCCGTATACCCACTTTCTTAGTCAAATTTTACTTACGTGGGTCTGTTAAGTAAATAATTTGAACCGGTGTCATCCTTTTAGTTAAACTCAACCTCTAAGATAGACTTTTACGAGCACCGTGCAGCTTCAATAATAGCAGAATTCGATGATGCGAGGGCAGAAAAGTTGAAAAAAATCAAACTTCCACAATACAGATTTTCTTTAACTTTTCAAAAAACGTAGATAATCGACAAAGAAAGTGATCTATCAAAAGAAAATATGGGGTCACCAAACATTTAAGGCCGCGGGTGACAAGCTGCTCATGAATAAATTTATAAGGCAAAATTTTGGTGGAGGTCGTACGTTAAAAAGCTTTAGATCTTGATCGTTTGAGAGCCGATTTCGTTGAAACTTAATAGAGGGCTTGAGGAATGTTGGAAGTGCAACAAGATTGTTTTTCCTTCGATAAATTTTTTTCTTTGCGATGCTTTGAGCTTCCAAAGTTAAGATTTGGTAAAACGCGACTCCGTGTCCAAGTTTTCTCCTCGTGGAGAAGACAACACTTCTTGATTTTGCCACTAGTTGATCAGTTAAAACCTCTATTGTGTCACAACAGAAGCCGATTTTGTGATTTCAAGTTCCACTGAAAGTTATAAGCCCTTAAATTAGTAAAATCGTCCTTGTTTAAATTTGAAGACTTAAAACTTCTGTTAAAGCCTGTTTGAAAAAAGTGCCTCTGTTGTGACAACCTACAACACACCTATTTTACCTGTCTGCTGTGTCAGTTCAGGAAATTATATATCCGCGCTGTATTCTTGGACACAAAATTGGTGGTTTTAGGGCTTCCGAAGGCTTATCGAAGAAACACGAGTGTTTAAGCCAAGAATATTTTATTATGTAAATTATGGATATAAAAATTACGAAGCTATTGTTAACACTCCAGAAACAAACAATAGGTTGCATGTAATCTAAAAAAATCGTGTGTTTTCCGTCGAAAATAAACGAAAGAAAAAAGCATTGGTTCTGAACCAATTAATATTTATACCGCACACAAAAGAGAAAGAGAATTTTACTATCGAAAATTTCAAAGCGGATTTTTTCCGCTTAAACGTAGAATTAAACACTAATTAAAACCAAAATGAACGACGAAATCGAACTCTTTTATTATTTTCCGGTCTGTGGAGCAGTGTATATATACACAGAAAAGACTTCACGGATTTCCACTTACGAAAGACCCAGATGTTGATAAATATTGGACACAAAATTGGTGATGTTGGTAAATATTCGAGATAGATATAGAAACAGTATTTTGTTTTCTTTTGTTTTGCTGTAAGAATTCCAAAAAGTTGCAATTAACGTTTCAACTAACAGATAAAGAATAAAAAGAACGGTACAGAAACAACAAGCGAGCGCTCAACGCATTTATTAATTATTGTTCTCATGAAAATTTTTATTTAACAGCACTTAAAATCCACAATGTTTCCTGCCACATGATTAAACGCACAAGCAATCATTGATGCATAAACCAAAGATTTTATACTGCAGAGCTTACTCATGAATATTTCGCGCAATGTCGCTATCATTCGTTGCACTTCGTGCATACGCTTTAAATAAATGAATACTGATGATCTAGTCTCTCACCCGCGGCCTTAAGAGAGTTAAACCCATGCATAGATATTAAAATGCCCACTAGCGCTATTTATCTCCGTATTTCTGCAACAGCGCGCGCGCTCAATGCATGACGTGGCATGGCATCACGAAGTGAATTGCGTGTGCAGTAAGGATGCGCAGAAACAATTGGCGCGAACGTCCCTAAAACAAATTAGTATGTTTATAGACAAAAAGAACTTACACGCACCTTGACTGTTAAGAAAGGAGGCCACCGTTAGGGTTTCGTCCATCATGATTTCACGAAGGAGGGTCTTGTCTTTGTCCCAAATCTTGATCACTCCATCTCGACTAAAACATAAGGTGAAACATGTTATTTTTGGTACTCCGGGTGACTGATTCTTCTCTTCTTACTACGTTACTAGGAAAGGCTGTTACAGCCATCAGTTTGTGAAAAGCGAAAGAAATGGGACGCTTCCTCTGAGTGACTCGAACAAGCTACAATCTTACATTCAATTTGCATGTCCAAATGATTAAACTGTAGCTTACAACCGTTCTCTGTGTTGCGATCCGTCTAAAAACATTAGAACGTCAAGCAAAGGTGATTCAAAAACATTTCACTCGCAATTAAACCCGTTTGTTCCGCGGACTTGATTTCAACACTAGTGATCTTTTTTTTCTTTCTTTCTTTCTAAAAATTCACATAGTCATTTTCCCTAGGAACTTCACCGTTCAGTTACCCATTTACTCTTGCACTTGGTTGGTTGATTGATTGACCGCGGGGGGGGGGGGGGGGACGTAATGTCAGGTTCCACTGTCTCTTATTCCACAATGTTCTTTAAATGAAAAACGTTCCTTATTTTACCTGGCGCTGCAGAATATTTCCAGATTGGAGTTGGAGTCTACACTGTTAATACTGGACTGGTGATCTCTGGGTGGCGCCCGCTTTGAGCCCGCTGCTTTTTCACCTGGTGATGAAGTTTCAAATTGCACACTTTAGCCGTGGTTAGTACGTACACTCGTCAACTACAAAATCAAAATACTTTTCTGAATCTTTTGGCAATTCTAAACAAATATTGAATACTTCCAGAACGTTTGAATAAGCCTTTCCGTCGAAATCCTTCGAAAATTTCGGACTGCCAGGCATTAAGTCTTGAAAGATCCGTACCCGGCTTCTGGGTATCTAGACAACGCCTAGATTAAAACGCTAAATATGAAGGGTCACTTTCAGCAGTCTTCAAAATTATGCAGCTTGCCGACACCCATTTAAGGTCTCGGTGAGACAAACCATTAGGAACGTGTCTTGTCTCAAGACACAATTGAATGGCTGTATCTGGGCAGTACCACTCCTTTTCGCGTATTGCATGTAAGATATGGAATGGACTGGAATGGACTGGATGGACATCTTCGAACAAAAAATAAAACCTCCTTCAAAAATTGTCTTCACCAAACATTACTGCAGCTTTTAGAACACGAGGAGACTTATGTTGGGGTCCACACCTTAATACAAAAAATCGGTCTTTGCTAAGTAACTGTTTAATGTATAAAGGCTTATTTATTTCATCTATACATCTTTATTTACAATGTATTTATTTCTCATTTCTTCGATTTATATATCTATTTTATACTATTTTATTTCTTTCGCCTACTTCTTTCGTATTTATTTATTAAACACTACCCGCCCAGATTAGCAATAGCCATTTGCGGGATAGTGTAGCCTTTTATTATTATTATTTACTGTAATTTTATTCCCTTGTAATTTATTGTAATTGATATCATAACATACAGTCAATAAACAGTCAGTCAATATGTGACTTAGAACGAATGGACTGGCAATGTATATCACCTAGAAGGGAGTTAGTGTAATGTGTTATTCGAAGTCGCATAATACTAATAAAATCGCAAATAAGCACTACACAAACGAGAGATACCACCTCCGAAAAAATTCATTTATTAACCTTTTACAATTTAGCTTCATGTCATTTACCTTCATCATCAGAAAGTTCATGGTTATTAAACGCCAGAGAATGATGGTGTAAATATCCACTTTTGTGACCACACAACAGAATATTGTTCTGAAAAAGAAAGCATGTACTGTGACAATCTTGAAACGCTTTCATATAATTGAAAATAATTGTGAAGTGGCGATGTATAAAACAATCAAAACACGGAATTAGCTCAAACTGAACTGACTTCCTCGAGGATATCCTCGAATTCTGATCGCTTTTGAGTGCATTTTTCAAAGCTTCTCCAAAACAAAAAAAAGCATCAAAATTAATTCATGACAGTGAATAAATTAATTAGCTACCATTCTGGTAAAACACGTCATGTCAGCGTCACAGTCAACACGTTTTAGCAGCTGTAAGAATGGCAATGACCAAATAAGGATAACAATTCCAGGATGCCTGCACTTGGTAACTAGAGTATTCATAACCTGGTCGTGGTACACTTCGAGAACCTGCGGAAGAGACGTGAGTATACAATGTTAAATACGCTACTGTTCGCAAGAAATGATTTATTTCCAAGCACATCCAAATGCCACGTTATCGATATTAGACAATTCTTACTGTTTGCTCTGAACATGGAAAAGCATTTTTTATAGCCCTGGGCCCGGTTGTTTGAAAGCCGGTTAATGCTAACCTGGGTTTAAAATTTAACCAGGGCCCGTTTTTCTCTTATTTCAAAAGAGTTTTGACCGCAAATTCCAAATAGCCGTTCGAAAGCAGCCAAAGACGAAATGTAGGGCAAAAAAATTTATAGGAATCCGTATCGTTTCGCTATAAAACGGAATTAAAAATTGACGCTAATCCTGGGTTAGCTTAACCCTGCTTTGAACAACTGTGCCCTGATGAAAATGTTTCAGCTAAATAAAACGAGTTGTTGAGTTGCTAGTTAACAAAAACTTTAAATTACAACTCCCCCTTAATTGATCAGATTATTTTGTGTTCATGCAATAAAAGGATACAGTAGCGTCATCGAACCTTTGCAATTCAAGTTAACGAGCTTTTGGCTACAAACGGCGGCAGTTAAGAGTAAAAAGATTTTGTCATTTCATTACTCACAGCATCCTTGTTGGCTTGTAGTTGATGATATTTTAGACCTTGCCAAAACATGTGAAGAAACAGCACTCTTCCGTCCTGAAAATAAAACACAAGTCGATCTAGTTTCCTGTACAGTCGTGATTTTTTTTAATTATTATTACTGAATGAAATCAAAAATCTGTACATTCAAATTCGTGAGAGCTGTTGAGAGCACTTAGTGCTGTAAATTTTCAAGTTTTTACCAAATGAAAATTGAAGAAAAGTTGTCAAATTTCTATGATGATAGTCTTCACAGTATAAGTTGTTTTCTACTGGAATACCAACCTGAGTTCCCGCCATCAGGAAATGTGTAGCATCAGGGCACGCTTCTCCCTCCACAGACTGCATTATGATTGGAGAATACAGCATGCCAACACACGTGATCACTACTTTCTCCTTCCGAGTCGAAAGCGACGACTCTCTACCGTCGTTTTCTCTTGTAAGAATGGATCTGGGTTCGAGTGAAGGCGAATCACCAGCAACCGTGCTTGGAGATCTGTATAAAGCAACAAAATTCGTACAATTATATACGACACGTGCAACGTTACTTCTACAAGGCTGGATTGCATATCATCGCTCGTTTGCTGAGAAGAGGAATCGTGGAAACATGGATTGCAAACGTGTTTGGCTGGTTTCCACGCCATTGCTGCAATGGTTGTGCACTTTTTGAGCAACCTAGAGTCTGCATTGATCATATTTGAACCCAGACTAAACAATGACCATATATCGTTACAGAATAAGGGTAATTCAAACACAGCCTGTTGAGACACTATTTAAGATAAAAGTACTATCTGACAACTTTAAAAAAAATGCATAACAAATCAATGATAAATGCACCTGTTTCCATCGCTGAGCCAAGGACTGCTCGCCCTGGACTTCTGCACTGCATCCTGGGAGTGTTGTCTATGAATGTCTTCAATGAAATCTAGTTTCCAGGACTCCACTCGTGTGGCTGGATTCGTTCTGACAAATGAGACAAATATGAACCAAGTAAATAAAAGCTTCCTCTATACCAAGTCCCTCAAAGAGTTACGCCTGCTTCAGGCGTTCAGATTCTTCTTAAAAACGTTATCTTAATTCGTCACTGACTTGGAATCATACCTGGTGTAATAGACCCATATCTCCTGCTCATTAATCAATAAGTACATCATGTTAAACTCCCTGCTGTATGTTACGTCTTTCACCATGTTTAGAGGTGAGATGGGCGGTGGAGGGAGGACTGTGGAGAGATTATGGCGCTTCCGGGAAATCAAGCGAACACTGAATAGGACAAAAAAAGAGAGAAGTAAAGAAGAACAAATAAATTAAAAATAAATTAAGTTACTATAAATTGGGTAAAGAGTGAAGGTATACTTAAACATTATTTCTATTTCACATTAGGAGGTATCAAAAAACGAATGAGTAAGCGCAACGGACAACTGAGTCTTGTGATACGCTTCAAGTAAATAAAAACTGCACAAAGTACTTCCTACAATGGAATTTGCTTCATAATCTCTGAACTATAAAGTTGATACATCAGAAATACAGAATTTCAAACCATCACATCCTGATCGCTGCTTTATACTTTCGCGTTATACCCGATGGCGATTCTTCATGTAAACTTGCCTTTCTTTTTTCGCTTCTTTCTGTTTTGATTGAATTGCTTCGAGTTATTTTTTTTCTTTTTTCATGAGGTAATCGAACCATGTCGACAAATATCAATCGCAATCTTATGAGACAAAAGATCTTGGAGCTCTTTAAATTTCACAATTTCTAGAACAAACACTGCGAATGAATCATCAATTAAAAGATCATTTGAGTAACAACGTTCCGCAAATGCAATGTAGTACAGACTTTATATACCTGCTGTCATTCCCAACGGCCATGACGCGTGTGGACTTTCCTCTGCACGTGACCAAAGAAAGTGACGTGACAGAACAGCGTGACAAGGTCCAGAAGTCACATAAATGATTGAGTGAGAATACCTCAATAACACGATTAGAACAGCAGTAAATAAGCTTCGAGGAAACGATGTTCATCCAATATATTCCCTCTGAAAAGACAGGCAGACTGAAACAAAAACACAAAATTATAAATTAAGTAAACAAACAGAGACGAATTGGAAAGTAAACGTCAAGAATTCAGAGAAAACGTCAGGTTAAAAATAACATTCCAATCTTTGAAGCTTCTTCACGATAGTTCGAATCATCTACGAGTTGAAGTTTAAAAACAGCGTTACAGTTCAGTAGATTATAGCTTTCGTTTTGTGGCGTTCTCGTTAACCGTCCCCGTCGTGTATGTTTAAGCTCACTAATAGCAACTTTCAGATTTCACTGAGGAACTTTTCATCAAAATCTCCTCCCAAGGAACAGAACAAAGTGGACAACAAATTCCCTCGTTTTGGGTGACTTCATCTCCGTGTTAGAAAAATACTGATTACAAATTTAACAATCAAATGACCGAGGACGCAACCTCGTCCCCAGGGCCTTCTCCTCGTTCAAAATGGAGGATCGGAGAAACCCCTGGCCAAGGCTGCCAAAATGGTTCCAAAAATTCGTGAGGATTTTGTCACGTAAACACGATGAAATGTCTTCGTTTCGTTTGAACAACGGTTTTAGATTACAATAAAACAAACAGGGCTGCCAGACGCTGGAAACAACCTCCAAAAAAGCCATTTCATCACGTGTCACGTGACAAAATACTCCACGATTCTTGGAGTATTTCAGCAGCCTTGGCCAGGGTTTCTCCGCCATTTTGAATGAAGAGAAGGCCCTGGGGACGAGGTTGCCGAGGACGGGGATGTAAAGAATTCACACACCCCACATTTGCCCCCTCCCCGCCCCACTCAGGCTGAACGTTGATACGTGTAGCTATCCTGAATCCAGTAAAATCACCTGTATATCTCCTCCATGAAGTCGAGTGAGTTCACCTTCACTATACCGTCCATGGCCGCTGTTATCACCAGCGCTGAATTTTCCGGATGCAGCATGATCTTTGTTATGGCCTGATTACAGAAACAAACGATAGATTTAAACAAACAACCTTGAGCAAAAAAAAAAAAAAAAAGAAAAAGACCTGACCTAAGGCCATGATTCGCCTGCCAGGACTCACTCATAGCGACAAGGTAACCACAAAAATTTGCGAAAGAAATGAGTGTTGTGAAGAAATAATATTTACTTTCTGAGATATAAAAAGTCAGAAGAAGGGGCCATTACGTCAAAATCCAAAGTGTTTGACCATAAAGGGTCTCAGTATCACTAGCTTAGTTATGATATTACATTTAAACTCGTCTTTGACCATGGCCTTCGCAAAAAACATTTCCTGGTGTTAACACCTTGAAAAGTTCTACAAATGAACACATCCAGCCTTTTCAAGGGTAATTAGCTTCAAAGAGGCGGGGTATTCTGCAGTTACCCCAGAGGAGATTTCAATCATTGTGGATTGTCAAGCTGTAATGTTACCTTAGAATGGCCAGTAAATGTGTGTACTTTTCCTCCACTTTTTGACCTGCTCCAAACATTAACTGAAAACAAAACATGACATCAGTGAATTGCTCTATTACTTGAAGCATAACAAGTACATTTTACTGATGGTTACAGGGGAAGAAGGAAGACTCATTCAAATGAGAGCTACATGTACTGAAGGAAAATTACTTTCCACGTGCCTGTAACTTGATGAAATCAAGCTCCTGAGAAGTGATTCCCTTAGTGATTTTGACGCTATACCATGTACATACAGCTGTAAATCGTAGATAATTTATTTTTAGCCCTGCTTCGTCACGCGTGATCAGTACACAAAACTGAAATAAACATTTGAATATTTCTTTGTCACGTCCGAGATTTGAATGAAACCTTGAAGATCTCCCTGGAAAACTCTTTGAAAATCACGAGTAAGCGGAAAAATAACTTCGTTCGGATTTGTAACATTTCAAATAAAATGATATTTTGTAGCTCGTTGTTTCCGAAAATGTGGTAACATTCTCACGGGAATTCCGGATTTCGGGATGAATTTACACAATAGACGCGTAAACTTGAAAACGCCAGTTAAATTTTCAAAAATACTGATCACGCGTGACGGAGCATGGCCGGTTTTCATAGCTGGTTTTCAGGTACCATACTAAATAAAATACATTTTAAAATATCCCACTTTTGAGGCCGGGGAGAAAAACATATAGTGTCATCATTTAACCGAAAGTTATTCTGCAGCACAGGACTCAAAGGATCAAGCCTACCGTCACAGTCAGTTCCTACAGTGACAAGAAAATTACAGCCTTTGGAATAAACACATCCTGTGACAGGGCCTTTGTGTGCACTGCAAAGACAACAGTAAAAGTCAAATGAATGTCAATATCCTTTCAATTAATAATATTGAATTTGTCTTCTTAAACAATGTAATTTTCCGAAAATGACTTACTCCAGTATCTGGAAGAGAAGATTTCCCTCCATGTCATAGGCAACAACGTTCCGTTCGGACAAGCAATACAAACGCTGCAAGAAAAGCAACAACGCACAGTTTACAATTTGTTTACGAGGCTCCCATCTCATTGTGATTTGCAGAGCAGTTTCATTTTGTTTATTTATTAATTTTTTTTCAACCACGACTCCTCATAGACCCTATTCAGGGTCATGATCTGATCAAGCAAAGCGGAAATCAGCAATAGGTTCACTTGAAATACAACTTTACCTGTAAAGTAGAAATAAATGCGTTCTATTGTCTAAAATAACAACTAATTTAGATTCTAAATTGAAAAATTTGTGATGATAAAATTTTGTGCTGAGTCCATATGTAGCTCCAGGTGTCCAGTATTTATTAAGTTATGGCAAATGGCATAGTTGTAGACTATGGAGCATGTCCCTGCACCTGCACAACTTAACCCTTCAAGGTCATTTCCCTGAAATAAAATCTAACATACGATTTTTGTCGAACTTTCATAAGTTACCTGTCATGCAATGTTTTGAAATATAAAATAAAAAGAATAGGTCCCCATGTCCGTTTACGAAATATCATCGTCTCAAGTTAACCCACAATTCCTTGCAATTTCGCCTAACAAACACGTTTTTTTTTAATCGGTCTACGCTACTTTCTGTAGAAACAGGAAGCACAAAACTAAAGCAAATCTTGAAACAATGCACTAGATATAATTTATCGATGACAAGGAACAATTTAATAGATGTTTCGTGGCAGATGCTCGTAACAGCAGACGAAATTGACTTAAAACCGTCCTCGTTTTGAACAACGCTGTTATAAATCTGGGTTAACAAACCTGCGGTTAAGAAATTTAACCTTTGGTTTAGCTCTAACCCGAGGTTAATTTAACCCTTTTTGAACAACCGCGCACAGAAATAGGTTAACGTTAAGGTTAACGTCAGCTTACATCTTTGATATTAGTCCTCTACACTTTTGTCAATTGACAGCTGTCAAAACAAGGTATCCGCTGACCAGTATCATATGACCATATCGCGGGCTCACGTGTTGAACTCATCTAGGTCGCGTGGACGGTCGCGTGTATTTTAAGTTGACCGCTGACCAGAATTGGTTTTTATTGGATCGCGGGTTCAAGCCGTATTTTTTCTGTCTATGCTATGGTCAGTAAATTCAGATTTGAATAAAGAGCAAAGTAAATAGCCGCGGAGCTCCGCTTTTAGGCTTGGCTAAATTTATTTAATATTTTATACTTTTTCAGTTAGGAGAAATAAAACCAGGGCAAGACGTCTGCCCAATCCATTCATATGCTCGCCAGATCACGCATTTGGTTGAGTCTATGACGTCATCACTTTGCTAATTTGCATATTTAAATAACTTGAATATCTCTGGAAAGAAACGAGATATTGAAAATCAGTAAACGACATTTTTTCTTTACATATAGAATACTTGCTAATATTTTAAAACGGCGACGAAAGAAAAGATGCGAATTTTATCATAGTAGCACTTTAATATTTTTGCGTTTTGGTGAATCATTGGGAAGTAAACTTTTCAACATTTTCATTTCAGGGAGAAAACGGCCTACTTCAGCGATGAGAGTGCTACCCCTTACTTGTTCCAAGGAAAGCATGAGTTAGATTTCGAAACTAGGATTCATGCCCTGCTCCTAGACGTTGATGAAAGCAAGATTTGTTGCAGAAGACCAAGAAATCCCATGGAAAATGCAGGCTTTGTGATCGACAGATCACAATTAAAGAACCGTGATGACTGGCTTGTAAGCGACCTCGGGGCATTTGAAAATCGCGGTTCAAGTGCACGTATATTCGTCATTAGAGATAAGAAGATAGTTAATAGTTGGTTTTGCAAAGGTACACAACCTGAACGGAATCAACTTAAACGTGACGAGTACCTTGTCAGAAACGTCTTCGAGCGCCACAAGAAATACATAGACTTTGTGCGAAATTCAACTCTTGTTTACTGCTGCGGTGGTCAAACACTCCCGCTAGGCCTGGTTCAATACAGTTTTACCGGAGAAGAGCATCCAGTTAGCCCACACAAACATCCACGATCTGGAAAGAAGTTTATTCCAACAGCTCCGTCGACTAAAGCAAAACTGACAGAGGAAGCAACCGGACGAAAAGGCCCGTCTAGAATTTATGACGAAGTCTCGGAGGCAGTCGGTGGAATGCTCGATTGCGAACTTTCTTCAGACTTGCCTCGCGACAGTAAGCAAGTGCAAAATGCACGTCAACGAGTCACAAACAAAGCCGCCCAACATGACGAATTTGCCTCCTTGTTAGAGCTGGCAAAGGAAGACAAGGCAGTGCATAATTTGCAATGGACACCCTCTCCAAGGGTTGTTATTTGTCTAGAAGACCAGATCAAGGACATTGTCAAAGACTGCTGCTCTCCTGGTTCTACAAGTATTTTATCCATAGATACTACGTTTAATGTTGGTAACTTCTATTTACATTCCAGAGCAGTAAGTTATTGAACAAAAAAACGGGAAAGCCTGCAAACCTTCCTGGTCCCGCAATGCTGCACGCTTCCAAGACCGGTAACGACTACTTATATTTTATCCACACGCTGCTCGAATGCAACTACGAACTTGAACGAATCAACTTCGTAGGAGGAGACAGGGATAGAGCACAGTCTAGTTTCCTCACGCTCGACGTAATCCATCTTGAAGAGCTTGGGTTATATTTTGGCCTGGCAGCAAGTTCCCCCTTTGACGTAACTGAGTCTTGAAATGACGTTCTTGTACCCCCATGCGATCACTCTTCCGATTGACAAAAGGTTCTAAGTCAAATTGGAAGGTAACGTGTTCAGCGGGATCCAATCCGCCCCCGCTTTGTTCGAAGTGGTGCAATGCCTCTTCACAAATAGCGTCGTCGCTGTCCGGCATCTCTTCCGTTGAAATCAAACGTCCCACACAGGAATGGCTGTTGTCTTCGGAGTCACTTACGTCCAAGCCGAGCAAGGACAGGATTTCATGGTGGGCGAGGCCACTTGGCCCCGCCGCCTCGTCATCTTGAGAGGACATGATCAGATAAACTGCCTGGCGATCGGGGTTCGTTTTTTATAGAGAACCAAAATGTCACGTGGGAGGGGAAGGAGCCAATCACTAAACAGGGTGCCCCCCTAGAGAGGGGGCCTGTGGGAGGGGTGGGACGAGGAGGGGGGACCCCCCTCCCCCCTCTCTAATGAGGGTCCATGGGGCATCATGGGAAGGAATAAGTCCCTATAAAAGAAATCGAATCGCCGGCGGAGTCATCTCAAAATGGAGTCTAGTCTAGAGAAGCTGTTGAACAAGTTTGAGAAGTTTGAAGTGGACGAAATTTTAAATGAGGTGAAGGAGTGGGTGCTCGACGATGAAGACATCCGGGAGTTTGGGGAAGCGCTGTTGGAGGAAAGGAGACAGAGGCGGCAGCTCGCCCAAGCAGCCCAAGCAGCACGCCACACGTACGTGCAACAGCACTGGAACCCGGGCTGCTACCCACAAATCACCACCGAGTGGTACATCCGGGGCCTTGACTTCTGTTGCGACTACTGGCGGTATGAGTTTAAGCGGCCAGCCACCCCTCCGCCAGCACCGCCCCCCTCGCCCGAGGTCACCCGTAAGCGAGGGCCTCCGTCGCAGCAACCGACGACGACGCACGACGACGTACCGACCAAACAACGACGACGATGACTCTGACCCAGACGACGTTGACGACAAGAAGGACGAGGACTATGTCCCTGACGACGACTCTGACCCAGACGAGGACTTGAACGACTATGTTTCCGACCCTGACGACCTTAACGCCTTCTGGACTCCTGCACTCGATCCGGATATCGTTCTACGTATCGTTTTCTGTAAGCTTGCACTTTCTCAGGGTACTTGCGTCGGTAGTTGGCTTTTTTCACAATATTCCTCGCTCGGGCTTTCTCTGGGTAGCGGGCATTGTACCTAGCTTTTTTGAGGGCGTTCCGTCTCCGTCGTCGTTCGTCTTTTGTCAGTAACTCTGTCGTTTCGTCGTCGTCAGGGTCGGTAACATAGTCGTTCAAGTCCTCGTCTGGTTCAGAGTCGTTAAGGTCGTCAGGGTCGGAAACATAGTCGTTCAAGTCCTCGTCTGGGTCAGAGTCGTCGTCAGGGACATAGTCCTCGTCCTTCTTGTCGTCAACGTCGTCTGGGTCAGAGTCATCGTCGTCGTTGTTTGGTCGGTACGTCGTCGTGCGTCGTCGTCGGTTGCTGCGACGGAGGCCCTCGCTTACGGGTGACCTCGGGCGAGGGGGGCGGTGCTGGCGGAGGGGTGGCTGGCCGCTTAAACTCATACCGCCAGTAGTCGCAACAGAAGTCAAGGCCCCGGATGTACCACTCGGTGGTGATTTGTGGGTAGCAGCCCGGGTTCCAGTGCTGTTGCACGTACGTGTGGCGTGCTGCTTGGGCTGCTTGGGCGAGCTGCCGCCTCTGTCTCCTTTCCTCCAACAGCGCTTCCCCAAACTCCCGGATGTCTTCATCGTCGAGCACCCACTCCTTCACCTCATTTAAAATTTCGTCCACTTCAAACTTCTCAAACTTGTTCAACAGCTTCTCTAGACTAGACTCCATTTTGAGATGACTCCGCCGGCGATTCGATTTCTTTTATAGGGACTTATTCCTTCCCATGATGCCCCATGGACCCTCATTAGAGAGGGGGGAGGGGGGTCCCCCCTCCTCGTCCCACCCCTCCCACAGGCCCCCTCTCTAGGGGGGCACCCTGTTTAGTGATTGGCTCCTTCCCCTCCCACGTGACATTTTGGTTCTCTATAAAAAACGAACCCCGATCGCCAGGCAGTTTATCTGATCATGTCCTCTCAAGATGACGAGGCGGCGGGGCCAAGTGGCCTCGCCCACCATGAAATCCTGTCCTTGCTCGGCTTGGACGTAAGTGACTCCAAAGACAACAGCCATTCCTGTGTGGGACGTTTGATTTCAACGGAAGAGATGCCGGACAGCGACGACGCTATTTGTGAAGAGGCATTGCACCACTTCGAACAAAGCGGGGGCGGATTGGATCCCGCTGAACACGTTACCTTCCAATTTGACTTAGAACCTTTTGTCAATCGGAAGAGTGATCGCATGGGGGTACAAGAACGTCATTTCAAGACTCAGTTACGTCAAAGGGGGAACTTGCTGCCAGGCCAAAATATAACCCAAGCTCTTCAAGATGGATTACGTCGAGCCGTCGATCAAGTGTTAACCACCACGCTTGACCTCCACGATCAAGATCGCCTTTACTTTACCATCGCCTCCGATCGCCTCCACAATAATTTTCAGGGGTGGGGATTACGGGCAGGGGAATGGCGTCGAGACACAGAACGGGTGGAGGCCCTCTTCCAACGTTTAGCCCAAGCCCTCAACAGCAACGAACAATTTGAAATGGACGATTCCTTTCAAGTCTCCATCACGCAAGTTCATCATGCGCCTCAAGGCAAAGGCAGACCGCGTCGTGGCAAACCCGGCCATCCCACCATGGCCCTGTTAACGGCCAAGAAAAAATCGGTCATCCGCATCCAAAATGATGATGAGCTCTGTTGTGCCAGAGCCCTCGTGGTCGCCAAAGCTCGCGTGGACCAGCACCCCAAACAGACAGCCATTCGGAAGGGAGAGGGCCCCCTGCAAAGAACCCTCGCTTGGGACCTGCATCGGGAAGCCCAGGTACCCCTCGGTCCTTGCAGCTATGACGCCTTGACCCAATTCAGTCAAGCTCCCTCCCTCAGAGATTACCAGATCATCCTAGTGGATGCACGGCGATCGTTTCACATCACGACGTTTGGACCCCTTCAAGACAAACAACTGATCCTGTTGCACAACCAAGACCATTATGATGTCATCACCAAATTGCCGGGATTTTTCGGGTCCAGTTATGTGTGTGCGGATTGTTGGAAACCCTACAACACCGAGGGGGAGCATCGATGTACCAAGACCAAGGTGTGTGGAGCCTGTCGACAGAAAGATTGCCCCGATTTTCAATATGCGTACCCCCGGCAACTCAAAGCCACTCAACGTTGCGGGTCATGTCATCGGGACTTTTTCGGACCCGCGTGTAAGGAAGCCCATGCCAGCAAGACCCATGCGGGCAAACCCGCCACGGGCCTCCAAACCTCCGTGTGCTGTCAACGACACCGATGCAAGGACTGTTATCAACAAAATGTGGGCTTGTCCCGCATTCAACGTCACCGTTGTTTCCACATAGACTGCCCGTCTTGTCATCAGTACGTCGACGCCGACGAACACCAATGTTTTATACAAAGAGCCCCTAAACCTCAAGACCAAAAGAAGAGAAAGAGAACCCGTCAAAAAGGTCCTCGCGCCAAACGAGGTGCCGCCGCCGCCGCCGCCGCCGAACCCCCTGTCTCCTCCGAGGACGAGGAAGACGACCTGCCACCCTTACACGTCTTCTTTGATATCGAAGCCATGCAACCCCAGGAAAAACACCTTGCCAATCTCGTCGTGGCCGAAACCGAAGACAACGAGGAACCCAAGCCTTTCCCAGGTCCCACCTGTATCCGTGACTTTCTGGAATGGCTGGATACCTTGACTCTCCACGATACCCGTCAAGTCAATGTGATTGCTCATAACTTCCAGGGGTACGACGGGTACTTCATCATCCAAGAATACTATGGGGACAACCGCCTCGTCCAACAACTCCGCAACGGATGTAAACTCTTAGAGATCCAACATGACCGCATCCGGTTCATCGATTCCATGAGTTTCTTCCAGATGCCCCTCTCTGCCTTTCCCAAAACCTTTGGCTTGACCGAACTCTGCAAAGGGTATTTCCCCCACAAGTTCAACATACCCGACCATCAACAGTACGTGGGCATCCTCCCCTCACGCGATCACTACATGCCTGAGACCATGACACTCGAAGGAAGACAAGCCTTTGAAACCTGGCATCAACAACAACGCGACCAGGGTGTGGTGTTTCATTTTCAACAAGAGTTGTTGGCCTATTGCAGTTCCGATGTACGACTCCTCAAACAAGGATGTCTGACTTTCAAACGTCTGTTTGAAAACTTGACCGGCTTCAATCCCTTCGATCACGTCACCATTGCCTCCGCTTGTAATCGAGATTTACGTATGAACCGGATGATCCCCAACAGTATTGCCAGTGAACCCGCCGGTCATAAGGGGTGGAGAATCAATCACATCAACCAGTCCCTCCCAGCCCTTCAATGGTTAACCTGGTGCGATCACCAACTACGTCAACGCGCCCTCCAAGATCTGACCCCCGCTGATCTACTAGCCAATGCCCATCCAAACCCACAGTACATCCAACATGTCCGAAATGAGGGCGAGAAAAAGATCCCCGGGACCCACATGCATGTGGATGGTTATTGCTCCCACACCCACACCGTCTACGAATTTCAAGGCTGTTTCACCCACGGATGCCCGACGTGTTATCCCCATCGCTACGAAAAACATCCCCGCAACTATGATCGAACCATGCAGGACCTCTATGACGCCACCCAAGACAAAGTCCAAAAGCTTACCGACCAAGGGTACAACGTCATTCAAATCTGGGGATGTGAATGGGAGCACCTCCTAAAAACCCAACCAGAGATCAAGGCCTTCGTCCGGGAACTCAACTTTATCGATCCTCTGGAACCTCGAGAGGCTTTCTGTGGAGGTCGTACCAATGCCATCAAACTCTACCATCATATCACCCCTGGCCAAAAAATTCACTACATCGATGTCACCTCCTTGTACCCGTGGGTCAACAAGAACTCTGTGTACCCCAAAGGACATCCGAACATCATCTTCACCCCGGGTCACACGGACATCCACCAGTACTTTGGCCTCATCCAATGCAAAATCCTGCCTCCCCGTGAATTGTACCATCCCGTGCTGCCTTACCGTCATGGTGACAAACTACTCTTTCCCCTCTGTGCCCGTTGTGTGGAAGAAGAAATGGCCAAACCTCTTTTGGACCGATCCTATCATTGCCCTCACCCCGACGAACAACGCGCCCTCACCAGTACCTGGTGCACCCCAGAGTTGTATAAAGCCGTCGAATTGGGGTACCAAGTTCAATACATCTATGAAGCCTGGCATTTTGAAGAAACCTGTGAGGGTCTCTTCGAAGATTATGTGAATACCTGGCTCAAAATCAAACAAGAAGCCAGTGGGTGGCCTAAGGATGACATGACAGAAGAAGAAAAGCAACGTTACATCCACAAGTACTTGGAGCATGAAGGCATCCAGTTAGAGTACGACAACATTAAGTACAACCCGGGGCTGCGTACCCTAGCAAAACTCATGCTCAACTCCATGTGGGGCAAGTTTGGTCAACGTCTCAACAAGACCCAAATTCAACCCTTTCATGATCCACAGGCCTTTCATCGTTTCCTGGATAGTGATGTCTTGGACGTCCGTCACGTCTCGGTCATCAATGACGACATGGTGGAGGTGCACTACCAAAACCAAAAAGAGGACATCCGCGTTTCACCCAACCTCAACATTTTTGTGGCCTGCTTCACCACCTGCCATGCCCGGCTCAAACTCTATGCCACCCTGGAAGCCTTAGGGGAAAGAGTGTTGTACTTCGACACGGATTCCATTATCTACCTGGAGGAAACACCCACTCAATTCCAACCTACCTTGGGTTCCTATCTAGGGGACTTCACCTCCGAATTAAAGGAACAAGAATACATCGAAGAATTCGTCAGCGGAGGACCCAAGAATTATGGCTATGCTACGAATAAAGGAAAGGTCGAATGCAAGGTCAGAGGCTTCCGACTCAACAGCGAAGGTCATGCACAACTCAACTATGACGTCATGCGACAGAATGTCCTCGACGAAATCCAGAACCCCCTCCTCAAGCCACGAGAAGCCCAAATTATTAACACCAATCAAATCGTCCGGAATCCTAACACCTATGAACTCTTCACTTTCCCCCAGTACAAGAGGTACAAGTTGGTATATGACAAACGAGTCCTGGATCCCCGCACCTTCAAGACATACCCATATGGTTACCAGTGAAAGACACTTGGGGATGAACATTAAGGAACACTCAGGAAAACGTTCTTTGTAAAAACAAATTAATAAAAAATTTATTTTTTTATTCGTGTTGTTTTTCAAAAGGACTACCCCCTCTTCCCCAAATTGGACTTTGGACTTTTGAGCCCGCGTTTTCTCCGCGGTTTTCACCCACCTTGAGCCCACCATCCATTTTTTCCACTGGTCAGCGGTTTTCACCCACCTTGAGCCCACCATCCATTTTTTTCCACTGGTCAGCGGTTTCCCCTCTCAAATCACGTGACTTCCGGTTGTATGAGCCCACGATCCCTTTTTACTCACTGGTCAGCGGTTTCCCACACCGGAAATGCTATGACGTCATCCTCTGGTCACGTGATCGCTCTCGACCAATCAGGAGCCAGGATTACCACCCAAACGAGCCCGACTTACTACTAACCTGCTATGGCTGCAAGGGTCGTGTACGAAAAACAGCCTCCGATCCTCCTCCCCCTGCTCCAAATAACGTATTTTTAAGGCACATGGAACATAGGCGATTTAATCGCCGAGGCGAAACAAAGATCAGGATCTCTGCAACACCAGAGGCTGTATATTACCATCCCCTGCGTTCGTGTGCCCCGTCCGCCACCAGTACCAACATTAAATTGGCGGATTCAGCCGTTGATAGATTAACAGAATCTACCAAGCAGCTACTGTGGCGCGAATTTGGTATAAGATTTATTTAATGCTTTTTTTATCACTTTCTGCCTTTGGCTGCACTGCTAGGGAAGTGGTCAAAACTATTGTACTCAGACAGAACCTACCACTCTGCAAAAAGACAGGTGGTCTCTTCATGTACCCCGCCCCCTTCCCCACCTAAAAGGTGGTGTCTTTCGATGTCTTGTTTGTATAGCCCCCACTCTATCAGGAGTAGAAACTAAGAAAAAGATTCAAACCTCCTTGTGCCATTTCTCCAGCAATGTAAGCTTCATGCACACCTAATATGACAGTCTAATACATAATATTTTCTCCTTCAACAGAACGTTTTTTATTGAAAAAATATATTCTGTGCATTTTGTTTGGGGCGCGTCTTAAAATGTCATTGATTCACTTCATGAAACAAAAATAAGCATTTTTAAACATCGATCGAGGCAATGTTGTATTTAAAGCTCAGCTTGTTTTATTTTTACAGCATATTTTTGATAACAGGAAACCTTCGTGGGTGGTTCATATTGTGGCTTATTTAATGAACGCAAGGCCAAATTATAACATTAAAATTTGTTCGTGTGGTAAATAGCGACATCTGCCTATCGAAGACTATAAGAAAAAAAAATGACATGGTCCGATACATACAGCTATTTCATCAAACGTTTTCCGGTAAAAGCTTAAGGCTTAAAGGCAAGACCGTATGGTGTTCTGGGTATTCAGAAAATGCACAGGCTAGGGTGTATTTTTGAATGTCGCATGGCTTTGAGTTTTGAAAATTTTGAAAACGTGCAAATCCGCGTTTGTGATGTCTATATATCGTTTAGTATTCAGCACGTGCAGTTCCTCTCTTCTAATCACACTACCTTTCGGGTCTTATCTTTAAGCTTAGATTTCTCAACGTTAATTGAAATAGCTGTATGGTGGATGTAAGGTTTGTTAAAGGAACACTTGTAAAGAAAGTTGTGAATATCGATGTAGTATATATCAGACGTTTTGTTGAAAGGACACGGCTTGCATCGCCGCTTGATATATGAATACTTAATGATTTAAAGTTTTGTAATTTAATTTCACTTGATATTGTGATAATATTTAATCGGTCCATAGTTTTTGTGAATATTGATGTAGCAATATACCTATAGCAGGCGCTTTGTTGAAAGGTCACGGCTTGCATCGCCTCTTGATATGTGAATACTTTTTGATTTATAGTTTTTGTAATTTTAATTTCACTTGATATTGTGATAATATTTGATCGGTCCATAGTTTTTGCGAATATTGATGTAGCAATATACATATGTCAGAAGTTTTGTTGAAAGGACGCGGCTTGCATCGCCGCTATCTGAATACTTAATGATTTATTTTTGTGATAATATTTGATCGGTCCATCACGATAGTTTTTGTCATTTATCTGGCAACTTTATATTTTGTAGGCCAATTTCTGAATATAACATTTCAAATTGAAATTGAACTTTTCGATGTCTCATTCACCCGTCACCCGTCACCCGCCACCCGCCACCCGTCACCCGCCACCCGCTACCCGCCACCCGCCACCCGTCACCCGTCACCCGCCACCCGTCACCCGCCACCCGTCACCCGCCACCCGCCACCCGTCACCCGTCACCCGCCACCCGTGGAAAAGTGCTGCCAGCGTGCGCACGCTCACAGCGCGCGCTAATGACGCAACAAATCGTGCGCAGTAAGGATGTGGAATGCAAAACAAGGGAATGACCTTAAGCCCCAATAGTGATAAGCATCTAATTTCTCCTTACAGTATCTCTACTTGATCAAACATACAGGTCACGAGAATAAAGGAAATGATCACCAAACATGAAATGTCTTGATGTTTGTGCAAATTCTCTTAACTAGTACCATAACAAACATATGGAGAACACTAAGGAGAATATGCATATTTATATTGGACTTACTTGCATGGCCTCGTCCAGCTCCACTTGCTTCACCCAACTTCCTCCCATGTCAGGATAGGATGCTCTGTCCAAGAAAAAAAAATACATTTTAAAGCTCTGAGAGTGAGGTGTCAGCTTTCCAAATTTGGAGTGGAGTGCTCTTACAAAATCAAAGAAAGGCTACCTTACAAAAATTTAGTGACCTTAAAACCAAACCATAGTTAGCCATTGGTCTTGAATCTCTCTCCCAAGCTTTTTGCTTGTCTTTATCAATCTCTCCAAATGTCCAGAACTGAAGAAAAGAAAAGTAAAAAACAAATCATTTTGAAATAATGGTGAAGATGTCATTCCCCAATTGATCCTACAGGTACGTGAAGTGAAAATAAAAGCCACCACAAACCAGGGACTAAGTCTGACTGATGAGGAATCTTAAACCATGTACACTCCAAAATCAAGATGCATGACTGTTTGTCCTCACTGTTCTCTAGACATTTCTTTTGGTACTACAGCAGTTGGCAGTATTTGTTTAGACACTGAGACATTTTATCTTTGGTAATGTCATTAAAAAAGCAACAAGATGTTTTACACTACTGGTGTTCAGGTGGTTAAGTTCCTCCTCTATTAATTAGTCAGCTGTAAGTACAGCTGTATGAGATGTTATACATGTAGGAGACAAGATAGGTAGAGCTATGAAATCCTTAATTGCAATGAGGTTGCTTTTTTTAGCTGGTTCTAAACTAATTAAAAACTTGAACTGTCATCATCAGAGGCTCTACAGCCCAACAGCTTAATACCAGTGCCCCCTGACACAGCCATGCCTGAATTGAGATGACACATTATGCCCAGCAAGCATGACCACGGCTATGGAGTAAATGCTTAGTTTGGGTCAGGTCCGCTGTGTGTATGAACCCATGATGTTGATCAAGGCACACTCCATGATTACCTTCATGCCGCCAGTTCCTCCAGTAATGAGTTCGTCTTTACCATGATTAAACACCATACACAGTACAGAATGCATTTCTGCTGATACTGAAAACACTTCATGGAAATTCAGGTTGAATACCTACAAAGAAACAGATTGGATGTTTCATGCAATCCCAATATGTCATCATTGTTTTGCACTGCAAGGCTCTTTACAAATATATTTGTTTTTTGTGTTTTTGTTTTGTTTTGTTTTTTGTTGTTGTTGTTTTTTTTTTTCATGATTTCAAAATGCTTATCAAAAGTTAAGAGGATTATTGGAACCTTAAAATAATATCTTTTTTTAAATAGGTTTTTACCCTAAGGGTGATTTGAGGTCAAAAACTAATGATGGACACTAAATTAGTTCAGTGTGGGGTGAATCAACCCAAAGTACTCTCATGTGGAAGTGGTCTGCACTAGAAGTGTGGAAAATATTTCTTATCCCTGTATTATTTTTAGTCTTAAATCACATCCATTTTGAATTTATAAAAAAGAGTAATGTGCAATCCCCTTAAAAAAGGACTCAATAACCTGAGAATTAGATTTATTACTTGCCTTTAATGCATACTCTTTTGACAATACGAAATAAACATTGAATTTTCTTGAAAATATAATGAGTCGCAGGACATTGAACTGGTATGACGGGTAGTTGAGATGCCTTGTAACTATAAATAAGTAAAAAGAAATAAAATACGATAAATTGTTCTTATCTAGTCTAAATTGAATCCATGGAGATATCATAAAGATTATTAAGTTTCACTGAATAAACAATTATTATTAAATATATTTTTGTTGGATAAAAGTTGAAGTAAGGGGTAAAGAAGTCAGGTTACTTTCAAGGAAATGATGTGTGGCAGCAAGGAGAAGTTTTAGTCCTAGAGTTCACCTCATTTCAACTGCAATAAATCAATTATTATTTTTTATTGTTACTTTTTTCTTGCGAAGGCCCTCGCTTTGTGATTATTTAAATACTGGTATATAATTATTTAAGACCCAAGTTTGTAGCTTACCTCACAAAATTCAGAATGACAATAGTTATATCATTATTTCAAAGTATCGTACAACTTCTGCTGTCAGTTGCAAAAATCTTACTTGGATAGAAGAGAAGCTAATATGTGTGCCTAAATTTAAAATGTTGTCAAACTTGAAAATGAAAATGTAACGGGGTGATTCTCCACTAATGAAAAGTTTGAGTCAATAAACCAGATGTTCCTGTATAAATAAATAAATAAATAAATAAATAAAATAAAAAAATAAATGAATGTTTTGAGATGACGGTTTAATTGAACATACATTTTCGAGACCAATTCTCAACTCCTTTAAGAGAACTTTCAACTTTTTCCTAGCTCTCTTTTGTCATTTATCAAAAAGCTTTTGGCATACACTTTTTAGGCCTCTTAGCAAAGACTTACCGAAAACTATAGTGAAATCCCTTAGGACTACAGTGTGAGTGAAACTCTGCCATACCTGTGTTGTGAACACTTTCATAGGACCAACTTGTAATCCCACGTGAATCAAGAAACACAAACTGTCTAAATTGGGAATTGTGAGTCACTAGAAACAAAAATAATACGAAACTTTAATTTAAAAAAAAATTAGAACCTACAATATATGGGGTGGGGGGGGGGGGGAATGATTGCACTTGGAATTGACCCAGGTAGCTGGAAGAAAATATTAATATTTTTGTACTGTTTGTCATTTCTCCCTTTCTCCAGTTTGCCTAAACTGGAGAATGGGTTATGCAGGATTGTAACTGGTAGGTACAGTACAATCTCTTTGGGTTGGTGTGTTCTTTTCTAGAAGGGGCACCCTTCTGGAAGGATTACCCTTCCCTACTTTATTTTCTGGTTTCATTTACGCAGAGTGGAAGGAACACCATAGGGAAAGGGGTTACCCTTAGACTAGCTGCTTGTAAGAGCAACCCTTCTGGCAGGGCCAACTTTTCTGCCTGAGGTACATGCTGCAGGATCACCCTCCGAGAAGAAACAAGTTTGACAGAATTGGGTTTCTGTCACAAACCTGCCAAACTCTGAGAAATGGTTTCAAGTGCTTATACATGTAAACCAAGGGTAATTTTTGGCTTTGTCTGCTTAGGTGATCAAATCAGGTAAACTTACAAGCAACAAGAAAAAAGTAATAAACTCAAGAGATTTAAAGAAAGCACCTATACAGTCAGAATCCACACCATATAAGCCAAAGCAAAAAGTGGTCAATATATTTCTAAAGTACATTAAAGAGTACGCATGTAGAACCAAGAGTCCACATTTAAGCAGATTGTGATGTCTTGAGGTTACCAGATTTTCATTAGCAAGATAGCCCTAAGCATGTAAAGAGGGGAACTTACTCTATGGCCAGGGAAGGGGAGGGGGATACCCAGGAATAATAGAGACTGGGAGGTACAAATGAGGCCAATTTTCATACCCCAAAAAAGTCCATTAAGTTAAACCTAAACCCAAACAAAGTCCAGTGGCCCAGAATGGAAGAAACCTTACCAAAAAAAAGAAAAAAGAAAACTCAGTTGTCATCTGCAGACTTTTTATCAACCCTAAAAAGAGTCCTCCCAAAATGTTCTGACCCTAAAAAGTACACAAGAAAATTTCTATCACACGCCCCCCCCCCCCCCCACAAAAAAAATCTAAAAATCACTAATTTCAAACTCAGAAGGGGTCTTCGCACCTTCCTGTCAGTAATGTACCTGAATAACCCCCACCCACCCCAATACGTAATCTATGGACCCTTCTAAGAGGGTGCCCCTTCCTTGCTCTAATAAATGGGTCCCAATGTCAGCTTGCAGTGGGTTCATCTGCTGTCTGTAAATGTCACATATCACCTTGTCACTTTGTTTCCCATGAAATCACTAAGGGGGAGGGGGAAGGCATGGTGTATACTAGTACACTTGTACAAGCTGATCTCCTGGTTCAGTGTTTGTTCAATTACATGATACTTGTCCAAAATCTCACATTGGTAAAAGGCATACCAATGTAAGTTCAGCAACTCATGCTGTTATCATATATTAACTGTTGTATGACCATTTGTTCATATCCTGTTTGTACTAAAATTCATATCACCATTAAAAAAACAGTATGTACACTGTAGACTTCATGTAAAGTGTTCATCTCATACCAGAATGAAAGGGGTGGCAAATGGTCTTTCAGAAAAGTTAGGGCTTCGTAAAATTTTAGCTGAATTGGTAGAGGCTTGCATTGCCTTTTTTTTAAGCGATTCTCTGCATCTCATAATCTCGATTTTTTCGCCTACACCATCTCAGAGTCTCAATCGTTTTGTGAAGCTGTCTCTGTGTCTTGACTTTCTAGAAGGCTATAAAATAAACGTCAAAGTTCTGATGTGCCTTGGTGACATTATGATCACTAGATATTACAAATGTAAATAACTCAATTTGTAATAAGTTTACGTTGTTTATCCTAAGAAGTCTTCGGCTCGCACAAGAAAACAATCGTCTCGCGGTCTGGCAAAGTGTCAAAGTTACCATTCCCCACCCCTAATGAAAGTTGCACTGGATTCATATTACAGCCTGAATGTTGTAATGTTAAGCTTATCAGCTCATAAAATTTAACTTAAGGACGTTCGCGCCAATTGTTATTGTGCATCCTTACTGTGCACGCAATTCAATTCGTGATGTCATGTCACGTCATGCATTAAGCGCGCGCTGTTGAAGAAATGTGGAGATATATAGCGCTAGTGGGCACTTTGATATCTATGCACGGGTTTAACTCTCTTAAATGTTCGGTGACCCCATATTTTCTTTTGATAGAGCACTTTCTTTGTCGATTATCTACGTTTTGTGAAAAATTAAAGAACATCTGTATTGTAGAAGTTTGATTTTTTTCAACTTTTCTGCCCTCGCATCATCGAATTCTACTATTATTGAAGCTGCACGGTGTTCGTTAAAGTCGATCTTAGAGGTTGAATTTAACTAAAACGATGACACCGGTTTAAATTATTTACTTAACAGACCCACTTAAGTAAAATTTGACTAAGAAAGTGGGTCTACAGCGAATCATTTTTAATATTTTTCAACTTACAAGCACTGAGGCCATGTCGAGTTATGACGGCCGATTTGTCAAAATTGGGGTAGTTTTTGACGCGCTTTATTTCGAAAACGAAGTCGGTGACCCCCCCTTTTTTTTCCATTTCTGACATTGGTAACTCATTATCTGACTGTAGCCAAAGTATGAAAAAAATCTGTATTGCAGAAGTTTTTCGCGCGAACGTCCTTAAGTTATGCTTCTCATAGGTCGGTAAATTATGATCGTCCAGGTGAGTGTAATCCGAGAAGGACTGTTTGTGATGACATTAACTGACGTTTCGACAACCTGAGCGGAAGTTATCATCAGAGTCAAGTGAACTGTGAATTGTCAGTAGGTGTTATGTCTCTGGTCAGCATCCCCACTGGTCGACTATTTTGTGTTGTTATTGGTCGTCTGTCAGTTAAGCCGGGATGTTATTGGCTTGTGAAAACTGTAAAATGTGATTGGTGCGTTTCGATCCGTCTTTCGTTACTCAAATGTCCGTTGGTCTCTTGTTAGTAAAATTAGTCGGTTTGTCTATATATGTTTGTCTGTCTTGTTGGGTTCAAACCATTTACAGTTACACTTCTGTTAAAATATCAATTCACTACCTCCCACAATCTCGCAGTTCTTCGAAGCATGCTTATAGGATCCTCTGCTCTGAAAACCGAACGGTATTTGCAAATAACCGCTTCTTGTTCCATCGTTCGCTAGTAAGCTCTGTGTTTCGTCCCCATATTCTGTATCCTCTCCAAGTGACTCCATTCTCCTTGGCTGGAATTCCACAGACTCGGTTCGTCCTGCATTACCAGGAGGATTAGAAAGCTCTTCATCGACCCTCAAGCCATCGTCCACATCAGGCTGATCCACTGCTTTATACTCCATGGTGCTCAAATTTGCTGTAATTCATTCACATATCACATGCTTTTTCCTTGGACTCGGCTCACCACGAGACAAGATTTGAAAACGCCGCGCAAAGTTAAACACGCGAGATCGCATCCCGTGTGATATAATTATAACATATCCAACTAGATTGCTCACAAATGGAGGTTTTGAACATTCCTGTTCACACTTAGTCAACAAAGAGCCAAGAGTTGTCAGAGCGCAGAAATATTACCAAAATATCCACAGAAAAGAAACTGAATACTGCTTGTGTGATATGTCACGTTAGCGACGAACTAGTTTGACCAAAGTCTACGATTTCCATCTTTGCTTCATAATATTCCGTATACAGCAATAAGAACAGTGTTCAGTACGTTTGAAGTGTCATTGTAGTCCTCGAAACCACAGTTCTTCAACCCAAAAGGACCATTTTAACGTGGACATAAGCTTATCAAACACAGACCAGTGTAATGGAATTTGTCGATGCTCTCTCTTTGAAACCAAGGAGGGTTCGAAAAACTTACGTGACAGTTTCTGGCGATGATAAGATGTCCAACTTTACGTTGACTTACGACAAACTGCTAAAATTTTATGTGAACAAAGATCAATCACAATCCATCGCTCTTGAATAAGATTAATTAAATTTATATCAGTGAGAGTGATTGTTCTCCTTCCTCTAAACAAAGCTTTGTGTAATTGTCAGACATCGCGCGCGCGTTGCTATGACACGAGAAGGACTGGAAAGTGGTCACGTGCCCTGCAGTTTTTCACCGCGGTCAAAACGAGAAAAATATGAACAGTACTTCAAAAATAAGGGAACTTTATTTTTTTCTCAGCGCGTGAGCGGGCAAGATGAACCAAATCCTGCAATCTGATTGGTTCCGGGAGCGGGCGGAATTTTCCGATCTTGACCGCGGTCAACGGAACGTCAATAACAAAAAATTTGTAATGGGTTTTTAAAACCTTTAAAATCTTTAAAACGTTCTCCGAAACTTAGAATTCTGAAATTTTTTGTACATTGTCGTTAAAAACTTTCTTTCCAAAATTTCTTGTTAAAATACCGAAGGTTGTACAATGTAAATCGCCTCTTCCCTTTCGACAAACATTTGAGTAAATCGAGCAGGAGTTAGCTACATGTATCGAAATTTGGGAAAATAAAGGGGTTTCTTTTAGTTATATTGCTTCCTGTGATTTCTGAGTTTTAACAGAGTAAAAAAGCGTATTTTGCTGCTCTGGTGTCACAAACGGCTTCGTTTCATGGTTCATTTTACGCGCGCTTGCAAAACGTTGCTTTCCGAAAACAACAAGACACGTTTAACTTTTGAAAAACAACAAGAAAAAATAAAAATATTATTCAGAGCCAGAGGTCTTGAGCACGGCCCTCGGCCTGCGGCCTCGGGCCGTACTCAAGACCTCTGGCACAGTTTTTCTCAATACGGACCTCCCGGCCGGCAAATAATATATATGTACCGTTATACGGCTGATTGCCGTTATACTGTTTTGAACTTTACTAAGAAAAGTTCTAAGTGCTTGAAAAAGGAAAACGGACTTGTCGGTGCCATTTCTAAGAGTAATTTTGTTCAGGTGCGGAACGTTTAAACAGCAGAGAAACTCGTTTATTTGAGCGAATTTGAAAATATATTTGCACTCACCCACTAATTTATATATCCTTTGCTCATGTTACGACTGCATCGTGAATAAATCTTACGAATTAAAACGAAAATACTGCTTCAGACGTTTGATGGCGGTGGACTTGCAGTTGCTTCTACTTTACATTTTTTTTTTTTAGTTTATAATTTTAGCCATACAAAAGAAAAAACTGGAGGAAACAAATTGCAAACAAATGGAGACAAAAGGAAACAAATGGAGGGAAAAAATGGAGGACACTAACGTCTCATAGTAAACCCTGTAATGCAAGTGTTTCGGCTCATGGATCGTGAAATCTGTAGTAACACGTGCGACGCTCCTCTTTTCCGAAACTGAGTGAGTATGGTCAAAAAATGTGTAACAAATCACTCTACAGTAGCTTATTATTATTATTATTATTATTATTATTATTATTATTATTATTATTATTATTATTATTTATTGATTTATTTATTTATTTTTGGTTCTCTTTTCTTCTTCTTCTTCTTCTTCTTCTTCTTCTTCTTCTTCTTCTTCTTCTTCTTCTTCTTCTTCTTCTTCTTTACAGTATAATTTTTATGTTTTTTCTTTAGCTTCTTTTTTCGGACCCAATTTGGTCTTGTTAGAAGTACATCATCGACCAACTTGCCAAAACCGTAAAAGACCTAACTGCCACGCAGCTTGCAAAAGAAAGAAATACACGAAACGTCGTACTTCACGTGTGGGAGATTTAGAGGGTGAAAGAACGGAGGGGGGGGGGGGGGAAGGGATCCTGAAAGTAAACTCGAATTCGTAGATAGCCGCTTCAAGATTGGACGGAGACTCACGGATGAAACTCGGAGCGAGGGAGTTTTGCTTGGTGGTTTCGTTTACGAGACTGGTCGCCTGCCTTGTAAAATTTTGCCCTGCCGATTTTACAACAAAAGACTCAACAACAAAACTTTATTTACATGAAAAAATCAATATATTACAAATGCAGGCTACCTGCAAATAGCGAAGCCAATAGAGGCAAGTAGTATCGAGACGTATCATTTACGCACCCCACCCCTCCTGGATATCTGCCTGCCAGGGTATTTTACTAGGATAATCGAACAAGAATTCACTGACTAAGCCTGCCACTTTTACTTTCTGACGAAGTTATTAATTAAATTCATCATAGGATCGCTAAACTTTTTTTTTTTTTTTGAAATCTTTACAAAAAGAGTAAAAATAATTATAATTAAGCATCGAAATCGCTTAATTAGACTTAGATTGATCTTTAGTGGGTGTGACAGCTTTGCTAAAAATTGATAGTAGACATAGTAGTAGCCTCAACAGTGAATACCATGAGCCAGTATGTAACTAAGTGCCGAAAAAGGTATCGGTAGATGCTCTAGCTTCGTTTACCCTTATTCGGCTTGCAGGCAGGCTAAAACAGTCAACCGAGAGGACTTTAAACTCATGATAATAGCTACGATTTACACTCAAATGGTTCGATGATATTGCAGCGTTGTTAAGGTAACTTAGTGTTTTCTAGAGTCCCTGCGATGCCAGGTGTTTACATAACATTACTTCAAGGGTAATTATAGAGTCTGATCTGTACGAATTTAAAAGAGCGCCCCATTGTACTCCTACATTAACTGTACAAAAGCTCGCTTATTCTCGTTTTCCCATTGGTTGAACGCATGACAATAACTTAGTACTAGTGCAGCTGACTTGCCTAATTCTGTTTACTTGCGGCCTGTAACGTTGTTCATAATTAAAAGCTAGGCGGACACAATCTTGCTGCCGGACTCTCCGTCGCACCAAAACCCAAATCTGCAAATATGGGAAAACACCTTTTTATTTCGGTGTCCCTCGCTTGCATCTTGTTTGCAGGTAAATATTTGTTTTTCACAATTTCGTGTTTAAAACACGACTTCAAGGCATGAAGGACGGTAATGTTACATTTGCGAGAGTCGTTAAAACACTTGCCTGCGATGTATCGTGTATGTATGCTTCAGGCTATTTATTTTGCCAGACTCTGAATGCAAAAGAGAGCGCATTGCAATAATAGTTCTTTCAGAGCCTTAGCAATAAAATTCTCTCCGCTAATTATGAAATAAATTATTTAGCGAGGTCGATCAGGTACATGTACTTGACTTCAAAACTCGTCGCTTCGAAAACGAAAGTGCTTCTGTTAAGGCGACGACATCGCCTTCCGAAGATCTTTTTTTTTTCTATCGTGCGTGTCTCGTACACATCACAGCCGATCGTTCCGCTAGCTTTAACATTAGGTACTAAACTTATGTCAAGATCTTTGTCCAAAAACATTGCGTAGTACATTTTCGTTTTCGGGCAAGATTCTTATTGATTATGCCGTTAACTGGATATGCACCTATGTATTATAATTTCATTTATCTTCACTTTTTATGTTTAGATTACAGTTTTAGCTCAATTCCTTTATAGATGATGTATTTCTGAATAACCTTAATTCTGACTAGAAAGTACTGAATTTTCCGACTTGCACTGATTGCTGGCCCTTGATTAGTTTGACAGTCCGACATGCTTGTAATTGCGGGTCAACATAGCTAGATTTCACCGAATTTTTGTCCTTCCATTTCTAACAACTTAAATACTTGACAACAACCACCCTACGGAAAAAAATTAACGTATTTATGTATCGCTGGTGTCCGGAGGGCATATATTACATTTGACATGTAATTACAGGCCTTTCAGTCTATAATCTTGGGCAGAAAATACATTTTTTCTAAACAAAACTGTCTATATGCACTGGAGATATGTGATGCAAAAAAGTAAAGGGGTATATTTATTTAAGCACAGAGTCCATTTTTTGGCATAATCTGATTGATTTTATATCATTACACAAGTATAAGCTGAAGTCCTCGCCAAGACTAGTACCATTGTTGATAGCAACCCAGCTGTCGTGCAGCTTTTGTCTTTGAACATCTAGGCTGGCTTCAAACATTCTATTCAAAATTTTGGTTGCGGGCGAATTTCGATGTTGAAATGAACTGGAACTGTTAAAACACCTTTTTCTGATAAAACAGGTGACTAATTCGCCGATTTCGAGAGCAAACTTAATGCGCTGTGCGAAATTAACCGACGACTTTTGGTCCGAATTTATCAGATTTATGGCAATTTGATTGTGGTTTTGTTTCGACGCTAGCATACTTGAGAAAAAAAACGATATGCGCGTATGGCCCTTTACGTTGTGACATTACATTTGCTCTACTCGAGATGGCCTTTGCATAACATTTTAAAATCACAATCAAATCGCCGTGAAATTATTCGGTAACTCGATTTATTGTATAGGCGATTAATTATAAAATCAATCCCTAAGAAGTAGCGTATTTACTAATAAATCCCTTACCAAGTGAACGTTATCCAGGAGGAAATTGAAAACTGGAACTGAAAGATTTCCATAATTACAAAAACAGAACTTTTACAGCAGCGTAAAACCTGCATCCAGCGGCTTACACACGAATCCTCCTTTAAGTTACTTTGATGGCCTACACAAACATAAAGAGCTAGTGTTGTAGTATCAAAATCTTGCCACCCTAGCTATATGATTTTCAGTACAATACTGACTTCTATCTACATCTCCTGTTTATACTTTTCAACGCTTTCGCGAAACTGGCTGTTAGTCAAGAACTATGGCATTAAAAAGGAACAAGATAACCTTAATTATAAGCTTAATTAATGTTAACTTGCCTAAATTCAAAAGAGCAGAACCAAATAAATGCGAATTGAGGTTGATCTGTGATGTAGTCAAGGCTACTCAATAAAAACCTTTCTATAAGATTATAATAAGTAAATGATAATAATAAAAAATTATTGTGACGCGATGATGCGCGAGCAACAAGCAACCAGCAAAAAGCTCTCCGCTTTTCATCCAATTTTAGTGGAACAAGCTCACACGTCAACCTGACATATAGTTTTGAAATGGTGGATCTACACCAAGTCTTACAGAAATCTTCACACTTTCACCCTAACAAAAAAAAAAAAAACACCAATTGAACAACTGGCGTTGAAAGTTTAATGTCGACATCAATTTATACCAGAAGCGATATATAGTTTCACGCGCATACAGGTACTACCGTAGAACCTTTTTAGGAATAATTTTTAAAAGGCCTGAGAATTGTAATCGAATGGAGTATGACCTTTAAAGGTAGACTTAAAGAGAATTAACATCGCTTAACATCTGTCAATATCTCTTTACGAAAGCAATGATAACCCTCCTTCGTTTTTTCCTTCGTCCCTAGCTCTGCCAATGTTACTCGCTGGCACTGAGGTCATAGAAAACAAGTGCACGGAAGAACAAAGCCGAGAGAAAGATAGGAGCTGCGCCCACAAGTTTCTCGAGAAAATAACCCAGCCGTCTGCAAACTGCAGGTGCGTTTACTTAGTAAGTGGTGTGGAGGGGGGTGTCTGTAAAACCCGGAACACCCCGGAACACCCCGGAAAACACCCGGAACACCCCGGAACACCCCCGGAATACACCTGGAGCACCCGGAACACCCCTGGAACACCCTCGGAACACTCTGGAACACCCCCGAAACACCCTGGAACATCCCATAATGCCCCGGCATACCCTCAATACAGCCAGGAACACCCTTGAACACCAAAAATAGTGATCAGCGGTCAGACTGCTCACGTATAGACTGACCCGAGGATCTCCGAAGATGAACGAAGATTTTCGAAGACTTTTGCGGATCAGCCGAAGATTGTTCGGGAACTTATCCCAACGCTGGTTCACAATCAAAAGGACTGTATCTTTCCAATGGTTGCGTTTAATTCTCTAACAATCTCGTTTACAATGTTATACTCTCAATCGCTATTCCGTTCTGAACTAAAGCCTTACATCAATGGCTTATACATCCGAGAATTGAAATACAATCATGCTGCGGTTAAATCTTGGCTCGCTATATCCTATTGTAATACATAGCCTTAAATCTAGCCCATAGTTATTCTTAGTTTGCCTTGAATCAGTACGTGATCTATTGCCTATGCAATCTGTAAGTAAAGGTCACGCAGTGACGTAACATAAACAATTCGAATAGCGTGATATGAAATTACAATTGACTATTATCAGACACAGATTTCCGAAGCTTGCTATCTAGCATCGAATTTAATGACAAAAATAACATTCATTTGGTGTGTTTGATTTTGAATATTTCAATTCAATTATTGAATTTGTTGTAACTCATGCGAGATTTGCTTTATAACTCTCGACAAACAGATGTGACGTCATGGATATAAGTGAAATTCTGGGGTTTGGCATCCCAAATAATAATTCAACTCACCATATAACACGCCACGGTCGCAATAACTTACTCTTGGGCATTGCGTGACTGATTTTGCACGTAAAGTGCGTTTCACTTTCTGAATGCCAGGAAAAAAATGTAAAACATTATGTATCCACATTTTCTTGAACTTTGCAAAGTTCAAGAAAATGTGTTATGTACTCTAATCGTTGATATTTTCCTCTTTGTTTATTGAATTTTTTCTCTTAAAGTCTAACTAGATCGGGTTGTGACAGTAAATAAAATGCTTGTTCCTTTTCTTGCTATAAGAGTGTAAACTCCTACTGCTCCCGGATTACATTGTGACATCCCACATTATAAGCCCTCGGATACCTCTACAAACTTATAGTGAGTACTTTTTTGCAGGCGCACATTTCTCCTACTTATTTATCTTCCGAGCTACGCTCTTTTGTTAACCAAAAATATATCCAGGCCCAATTGCATAAACGTTGTAATTTAGATATGAAAAGAGAAAGCTGTGACATGGGAATTTATTAGACATGGAAACTTGTTCTCTGATTTTAGTATTCCCGAAGCACTCTGCAATGCGGTATGATAATTCAAATTAACATAAACTGAGTTGATAAAAGGTGAATTGGCCATCTAAAAGCTCACATTTTGAGCGTTGTCAAAAGCTAAAAATGTGAACGCTCGTGAACGCTTTTTTTAAACGCTCAATTAAAATTGCTCTGCGTCAGAGCGAATCCTTGAATGTAGTTTGCATGCCTAATCTATTCCTATTTCTCTCTTTTTTAAAGTTTTATATGAAATGTTTTTTTTTAATTAGGTGTATATATTAGCGTAACCGAACCGGCGGGCAAACCGCATTTTCCATGCGCCTGTGGTAATAACACGATGACGATCGTGTGTGTGTGTCACCTCGGAATGATGACCTCATAACATTGCGTGACACCCTATTATCAGGCTTTGTGTCTTTAAGGTCAAACGTGAGCGTGACTTAATAATTCACTAAAATCGTAAGCTTGTTGATATGAAGGACACGTGTATAATCAGGAGCCCTGGTATAATATATTTTTTCCATTAAATATTGGTTCTTTCGCTGTTCTCAAAAGCTTCGAAAATATTCCGAAGCATTCTTGAAATGCTCGGAAATCTCAGGGTGATCCGCAAAAGTCTTCTGAACTGAATTGGGAATCTTCGGAGGTCTTCGGCTTAGTCAATTCGTGAGCGTCTGACCGCTGACCACTATTTTGGTGTTCTGGGAGTATTTCTGTCTGTTTCGAGGGTGTTCCGGGGTATTATGGGATGTTCCAAGGGTGTTCCGGGAATGTTCCGGGGTGTTCCGGGGGAGTTCCGGAGTGCTCCGGGGTGTTCCGGGGTGTTCCGGTAGACTGCGAGTAGTCTATAATTTTGGCGATTGTGATTGTGGGGCGGGCAAAATACACACGCGCGCGCGCGAAAGTTCGAGGAGAAGCGTCTCCTCGAAATTTCGCGCGCGCGCGCGTGTATTTTGCCCGCCCCACAATCGCCATCGCCAAAATTAGAGACTACTCGTAGTCTAGTGTTCCGGGAGTGTTTCGGGTTTTACAGACACCCTGTGGAGGGGGGAAGGCTTACAGTCAAAATACTTAGCGCGTTCCGCTCATTATTTAGGAATGAGTTTTATTAATTGGGAACGGATTGTATTCTTGGAATCAAAATTCCATTTTAAAATTGAAGATTGAAATCTTCCAACGGTAGACTTATTCGAAGAAATGAACGTTGATTATGTTGTTAATTACATAAGCCAAAAGTTCACGCGAAATACGAAACCGTTGGCGGCTGTTGGTTTCAGTCGGTTTGACGTTTCAGGAACATTTCTTGCGCATTTACAGCACACTTGTTTTTAAGAAACATTTCTTGACAGTTTTATAACAGCAGACTGCTTCTTCACGTGTGAAAGTACTTAATATTTTGTTGAGCGAACACAAATCAGGTCAGATACGTCAAGCCGCCAACAGTCTGCTACTTGCACGTGAACATTCGCCTGATGTCAATAATAATCCAATCAGCATTCCATATTTGGAACAAGGCTACCGTTGGAACGCTACAATATTCAACTTGAAAGTGGAATTTTGATTCCAGTAATGCAGTCCATTCCCGATTAATGAAAGTCCTTCCCAAATAATAAGCGGAAGTATTTCGACTATAAATGGTGGGGAGAGGGAGACGGTTGAATTGTTGGTGGTTATCAGTCGGGCTCAGTCGGGCTTGAGCTTTCCACTTCCCAGCCTCGTTAGCAGTCATTATCAGTACATTATGAAATGTGACCCACCCATCTTTCATCAAGCTCATCGGGAAGATGCGCGATATCCCTTTCGGTCTCAAGCCTCCTTAATATTGCGTGTGGCCTGGTCAACCCTGCCAGCCAGTATTTCTTCGTTTTTAAAAAGTGTAAATAACTACTCATATCATAAAAACTTTAGCGTAAAAAAGATAGGTCCCCACTTGTGAAAATGATAAATATGTACAGGCAGCAGAAAAATTTTACTTCCCACTATATATTTTGAGTTTGTTTGTTTGTTTGTTTGTTTTTTTTAATGCTCCCACAATGCTCAGACGACGCTCAGACACAAGCCAACATGCGCACACGCAGTTCTACTGAGCGTCTTCGGAGTGACAATCAGAATTGTTTAAATTTTCGACCTCGATCGGGCCCTAAATTATACTGAGACTGCTCCTTTTTCTTACGTTTGTGCAGCCGGTTATGCATGGCTGCGAATGTTTTATCTGCTAGCTGTTTTATGCATGGCTAGCTTATGCCTATCCCGGCTCTTAAAAGCCGATCTAATAACCAGGACTGAATCCTTCTTGATCCATACCAAATTCGAGTAAATTTCAAGCCAAACCCAAAGCAACAGCTTATACCTTCTACAACTATTTTATTGTGCGTTTTTGACCCTTTCGCAGCGAGAAACGTTGTCGAAAGACCTAAAAACTATCAAAAATTACTCAAAACTATTTTAACTTTCGCTAGTTACAAAACATGCACATGATAACTGCCATTTCTTCTTATTTCTTAACTTCTGTAGTGCTGAACTCAGGAAATACCACGAGTGTTTCAAAAACTTCACACTTGACAGTTGCTTCCGTGACTATCTGCAAGCTCGCCCCGACATGAGGCAAGCCATAGGTCGTATGGCTGGCATTAAGTCCCAGCTGCACCGCTTCGGACGTATGATGTGCGGCATTCTCAACGATGGCCCCATAAACACTACAGGGCTACCAGACAAGGTGCGAGACATGCTGAAGTGCAAACCGGAGTATTTTGATAAAGCTAAAGACTGCGCCAAAGCGTTTTACGACAAGTATATTGCCAACAGGAACTCTACAAACCTGTGCAAGTAAGTTATCTACCACTAAAATTAATGTCAAACGAATTGTAATTGGGATACCAAAGGGGTCTAGGGCTTCCCAGAAGTTCGCGACCCAACACAATGCAAGGTCCCAGGACTCCAGGAGAAAAAAACTCGGCTCTAGAGATCCATGTTCATACTCCAAGGCTCTAAGCTTCTATGTACAGCTCCAAGAAGTAACGTTAAATTATAACACAGCATTGCGAATACCAACAGAACTCTAGCATTAGTTGACCTTAGTCACTTTTAAGAACGGTGCTTCCTTTTGTTGCTGCGCATAAGATTCTGCGCATCTCGGAATATTCGGGTTTTTGAGGAATTTGCCCCCTAATACAAGAATATTGTGCACGGTTTATGACTGTGTGAAAAAAGCAGATCTTAACAAGGGCTAACAGAATTCAAAAAGAAAATTCGGGGTAACCACGAATTTTTCACAGAAAATTGTGCTTAAATTTGGAAAGAAATTGCCATACATTGTTTGTATTTTAACGCTTTTTTAGAATTGTGGCTACTTAATTATCTCTGAAAAATGCGTGGTTAACCACATTTTTCTTTTTGCTAAGATCTACTTTTTCCCCGTAATCATAACCTTTGCAAAAATACATCTGTATTAGGAGGCACCGTCCTTTAATTAAATTCTAAAGTAGCAAGTAAGGACTAAACAAGAACCACTATGACAATTTCGTTTTTGACTTGTCCTGTTTGAATAGAACAGTACCAGTGTTTGCTTAGTGTTATCACCTGGTTGCCGCTGAGAGTAGTCTTTAGAACTGATTACTTCAAAGTACTGAATATTCTTTGTCTGTCAGTTTTGTCTATCAATTACCAGATTACATAAGTCACGAAATCGGTTCCTCTATTTCATGTAGGTCTTACATGGAGGCAAAGATGTGCAATGGAGCTCTGATGAAGCAGCACTGTACTTTCGAGAGGCTCCCACCGATTGACCGTTTCAATCCGTTTTGCCCTAACAAACAGGATCCCCCACACCCCAAAGGAGGCGCTGAGAAAGCCTACACCAGCGGAATCCTCACTTCTATGGGCGTTGCTTTTTATTTGATCTTTTAAGAACACTTCTACAGGGAGCCCAACTTTTACCTGTTCGTTTAATATTACTTTCACATGCAAAACAACAGCAATGGAAACACTGCAAAATCTTCATGATTTGACCAGGACTGAAATGCTGCCCATGGTTGACATCCACTGCATGGGTGAAATTGCTGTGCAGATAGATTTCTAAGGGTTTGCAGCTGTGCCGATAGATAAATTTGAGAGGGTTTGCGGCCAAACTGTGAAGATTGTACTGTGCTTCCAATGCTGTTAATAGACTGGTTGGTTTTGCTTGCATAGAGATCCCATCACTTTTCATGAAATTCTATGGATTGCCAGGCTTTGCACCAGGTTTAAACCTCGGATATACAAGGGAGTTCAATTAATTAATTAATTAATTTTTTAATTATTTATTTATTTATTTAATATTTATTTTGAGACGCTAATGTACACAATTAGTAATTTTTGTTGGCGTCAAAGTCCTTCTGACACTTTTTAACTGTCGATTGACTTTTCAGTGGAAGACAGATAGTGCATTGCCAAAAAGTTTTGATTTCTTTTGTTAAATTGGCTATTTTAACACATCGTATTTTTTTCAGTCGATACTATACACAGTTCGAACGTATGGTATGTTAGATGGTTAATGATTCTGAGTCTGTAGATCAAATTTAACCATTCAAATGAAAGCTACTGAGCAGTACTTTCCAGTGGTGCTGTTCATTATGCTGTACAAGGTGGTTCTAACCTCTGAGTCTGTAGATGAAATCCTAAAGTGTGATCATTCAAATGAAAGCTAATAAACAGTACTTTCCTGTGAAACTGGTTATTACGCAGTACCTGGTGGCTCTGGGTTTTGATTCCGTGTCTGAAATCCTTAAGTGTAACTGAATAATTTAAGAAAAAGAGCCATGGACGAGTGCATGTCCGTATTGCAGAGGTTTCCATATTACAGAGGCGTTCTGGGGAGAGGTTCTTTTCAAAAGGCATTACTTTGTTGTTTACAAGGATCAATTCCTCTACTTCAAATCTCTGAGGTTACTTCCATTTTCGGTTATTTCTGCAAGATTGTGTATTGTGCATCTAGTATTATAGTTTTTTGTTTGCTGTAGCATCATTTTAAGGGGTGCTTCTCTCTGGCCTTGTTACGTAATAAGCCCTCTACGAATCACAACAATATCCACCGCACCCTCCCCTCCATCTTCCTAACTTCAAAGCTGTTGTTAAGGTGTGAGCTTCCTTGTACGTCTGAGGTTCAACAAGGTTTTCAATCTTTTTCAAACATTGTTATCAATGTCGCTTGGCATTTAAGAGAACTAACAGTGAGTTCAGTAATAAAGTTTGAAAATGTAATGCAAAAACCATCTTCTCGATGTGCTTTTTTTTTTTTAATTTCTTTTGTTATTTTTTAATGACACACATTGAACATGAGTCGGACGTAATAGAACTATTTTACCCCATCCCCCCAGGTCTATTTTCTCAACTTGTGGACCTCAAAGGACACATTTTCGGAAGCACCTTCTACCCTCGAAGCTTCATTATCGTGGCTGCAATATACTTCCGGGGGAAGGGGGGTGGGGGGGGGCTGGGACTCTTCCCTCCCCGTAGGCTCAGGAACTAAACAAATCCTGGCCTTAATGGGTCGAGTGAGACACTTCAATTGGAATGTTGCCACATTTTTGCTAACAGTTTTCAGAAGGTGAAACGGAGTGACGGAGCGGGGTGCGCTTAGGAATGGATACAGAATTGTTCGCAGGAGTGGTCCAGATGACAGCTCGTACTTGATGCTTTAGAAGCCAAGGAATGATAGCTCCGATTTAGCACATTTACAGCTAGAGTGGTAAACTGGTATTCAGGTTCGAAGAAGGAGGTTGGGGATCGGACCCTATGAGGTCTTCCCCTAGATTTGCCTCTGTCACCCAAGGTCTTTGGAAAAATCAATGCATATCAGCACGTCTTTCATACAAATTAACAGATGCCTCAAGTTTACCATTCACGTTTCTTTTCGCTAAACAAAGCCAGAGATTTTATATTGTCCGGTTTAAAGTACAAACATGGCTATTTGTTGCTTAAACGGATATCTACATATCTCTATTGAGTTTTATACAAGGATTATGTGCATTAAAACTCCCAATCACAAGTTAACGAGTTTTACGATGGGATATTGAGATCATTAGTAGTCTTCATTACTATTTAAAACCAAGATATATGCATGAAAAACTATAGCAAACAGTTATTACCTGAAGTCAATTAAGCGGCTGTAAACAAAGGACGATGTGATTTGTAGGCTCGATTTATCTACCCGAGAGTACCGGAGAGCGAATCGCACCTGTATTTTAAAACCCGATTCACAGCCGATTCGTGGAAATAAAAATAGGCCCGATTCAAAAAACCTTATGCGTTGCAACAAGTTTTAGATGACATCGGTCGACGGACCGACATTCTCAAAGACGCCGCCTCATCAGTCAAAATTCATAGAATTGTATGTCAAAACATACGTACGATTCAGCCTCCGATACTGTCGGTCCGACAAGTCGGGTCGAGTAGAAGCCAGCAAATCGTACTGTGCAATTACAAACACACGTTAGATCAATGATATTCATGCTTCGATAATGTCGGGCTAACTTATCGGGCCAACAAATCGTAGCGTGTAAACCGGTCTTCACAAATGCCATATCACAAAGGTCAGTTATATTATTCTTGACGTCTACTCTTTTATCAAACATTAACAGCTTAACCCGGCTTGTCATTCTGTTTTTCTTTCTTTTTCGTAACTGAGTATGTTAAACTGTATGACTTAACATGAAGAACAACAAAGCTGCCTTATTGTGCCTTTCGTTTTTTGCCTTATTTCTTGTATCCTCCAACAGTAAAGAACGGGGTTTAGGGAAGAGTTTAAATACAAGAGAGTAAATGCACACTCCCAAACGACATCCGCACTTAGTCCACTCCAACCGCTGATCCTTATCGTTATAACACAAATAATGAACGGAACATAGCAAACAGCTAAGGCCAGCTGGACCCACGCTATGCTAGATACTGTCTTTTTGTATCGTGCAATGTTAAATGGAATCCCTCCTCTGTTCGGTTGTCTTTGATGACCCTCCCGTACTTGAGCTTGATTTTTTCGAAGGGCGAGGAAGATCTTCGCGTAAGAGCACATTGAAATGACTATACAAGGTACTGAGAGAACGGCGGCTTCAAAAAGTGTAACATCATAATTCCAAAAAATGTACATGAATACAAATGAAACAGAGCTTACCCAGAAAAGAATTATTACTACAAAAACTCGTTTTAACGTTACGACGTGTCTGTATCTTAGCCCCAATAACAGCGCGAGGAGTCTGTCCACACTTAAGGCAGTCGCCGTGCAGATCGACACTCCACACAGGAGAAAACCTGAAGCATTCATTACTGCATCAACGTAAAATAGGTTACTCAAGTCAACCTTTGTGATGGGGATCATCAAATAAGTAACATGAAGAGGCTGTGTTATAAGACCAACACAAAGATCAGTGACTGCCAGGCATCGAAACAACAGCTTTGTTGGTGGATGAACTGAAGACACTTTACGAAGAGCAATTAGGATCAAAGCATTGCCCAGAGATGTGGTGATGGACAGGAAAATGTTTAAAGTGGCTAAAAACACAACAAGACCTTCTGGTAATGAGCACCCATAATAGCTTTGCATTCTTGTGGAATTCCCATAACCAGTACAGTTCACCATTTTGAAGAGTTTTCAGCCCCGATCAAGCTTAGCATGCAGTTATGTTTTTCACTTGTTTTCAATTTAATCATCTGTTGGGGAGTGGGCGTCATATACTCATAAGTAAATCATAATTTTAAAATAACGATTAATCTTGCCACATGCGGCGAAAATTCCCGAATTTTCATCAAATTAATTAAAGTAATATGCAACTTTCATTTTTCACCCCTTAGGCCCTTTTCTCGAAAGTCCCGATAACTTATCGGGCTCGGAAAGCTATTTTATGAGCGTAACATTTACCTTAAAGATTCAAATTTCGTTGTTTTTTAAATCTGTAAGAAGTAAAATTCTAAGTCGACGAAACAAGTCGAGCGGGTTTGCGGGCTAAAAGCTACACCACCATGCTATGGTTTTTGAGTAGAATATAGCTCCGGGCCCGAAACGTTACCGCAGGACTTTCGAGAAACGGGTCCCCGCTTCATAAGACTTGGGATGAGTTGTTGTTGTTGTTTTTTTTTTCTTTGTAAGCAGCTACTTTATTTCTACAGATTTCATCAGCAAAAGCTTATTATAACATTGAACTCAACGATGACTTTTTTGAAAGATAAGCGTCCCACAGTTTTCGAATAAACAGGGCCCTGAGAAAACAACCATAACCATTTAAAGTTTAGCCTGAATTTGTCATTCAGTTGGCTTATCATTTATCATAAAGTCCGAGAGTTTTTGAATGACAGATTGATGGGGGCAATGGAATAGTTACCGCGCTCTCGATCAGATACCATGGTCAGTTATGGCAACTTTTTATGGCTTGTTGTTAAAGTTGTACCAAATTTCAATAAAAAATGAGGTGATCACCTCATTGTAAAAATCTTAAGTTAAAGAAGATCAGTTGCTGAATAACTGATAAGAATGAAAGTCGCCTAAGTGACCCCAAATCGCCTTAAATTCGCCTTAATTTCCTCCCTTTTTTTCCTCAAGCCACCTTAAATCGGCCTTAGTCACCTAAAGTCGCCCAAAGTCATGGCGGCTTTAGGTCCCAGGGCAGGCTTCTGAGGAACAAGACGTTTGTATAGATCGCACTGGATCTATACAATGTATAGATGTATAGATGTATAGATCGCACGGCGGATGGGTGGGAGAGGTGTTCATTCCAAACAAACGAACAAAAAAACAACGACAACG
This sequence comes from Siderastrea radians, assembly GCA_964017195.1. Taxonomy (NCBI): domain Eukaryota; kingdom Metazoa; phylum Cnidaria; class Anthozoa; order Scleractinia; family Rhizangiidae; genus Siderastrea; species Siderastrea radians. The sequence continues at coordinate 14,168,155 of OZ024899.1, forward strand.
AAACAGAATTAAATAAATAAATATATATTAAAAAATAGATATTAAAAATGCTCACTTTACCACTCCGCATGCATAACACATTTAGCCTTGATCAATAAAAAAAGGCTTAATTCAACGTAACGTTTTGCTCTATCAAACCTTTCAAGCTGAGTGATGAGCTTCCTAACCAACTGCATTAGAAAGCAATTTTTATTTATTTATTTTTTAAAATTCCTTTTCTTTTCTTATTAAAAAGCACAAATATCAAGAGGGAGTTAAGTAATTACCTGAAGAGTTTCCAAATTCAAACAGTTATTTTTCTCTACCTATAACAGATTCCTTTCATCTAAAACCATCTTACTGATATTTGCATATTGCGTGTTGCTTTTCATTAGTAATTGCTTTCAAGTAATTAACCTGCCTATTTCTGTTATCTGTAGAAATGATATGAGATAAAGACTTCGGGAGCAGAGGAAAACAACCTCTTTCTTTATTGCTTTCTTTCTTTTTTTTTTTTTTTCGTGCTTTTCTTTTTTCTTTTTCTTTCTTTTTCAAATAGCCGGCAAACGTCTCAGCACAGCAACGTAACGTTTAGGATATGCCGAATCATTTTTAATACACGCTCCGATGTAGATATATTCAACTCCACTACACAGCAGACATACCATCCATTAGGTTTATTTTGGTTCACTGCGGCCTCGCATCAGCAGCTGGTTCGAAGTAAATAAGTTCGAAAACATAATTACCATAGATATATCATAAACAATTGTCTGAGAAAACAGCCCACGTTTTGAGAGCCCTCGCAAAACGACGTCTGAGTAACGAGCGCAGAAATTCCATACCGATGACGCGTCACTACCCAGATCTAGGTAGTGCTTCTGATTGGTTGAAACGAAATTCCCTCGCGTTTCAACCAATCAGAAGCACTACCTAGATCTGGGTAGTAACGCGTCATCGGTATGGAATTTCTGCGCTCGTTACTGAAACGTCGTTTTGCGCGGACTTCAAGTGGCGACCTCGCGAAACGTCGGCTGTTTTCTCAGGCTACCTAAACCAGGGCTACCTTTAACAAAGCTGAGCAACCGCTCACAAAGAAACTGCCGTTAGAACGGAGACCAGAAAAAACCTGGCAAAAAATAATCCTGTGAGAAAAATAAGCAGGAATTCTGGGTAGGAACCACGGCTCAAGCAAAGCAATACGAGTCCATCCTACCAGGCTCTACAATTCAGAGCAGAACCAAACAAAATGCAAATCCTTATAAGAAACCGAAAGACGTAAAGGCAACTAGTGCAGGCCTCAAATGCCTCACCATGTGACAAACCACGACTTTATAGGCAGCAGTTGATACCCACCATGTATACTGGTCACGTCGAACCAAGCCACTGCTGTTCTCATGCTGTAGAAATATCAATTTCTGTCTAATTCGAAATATACATTCATTACTCAAACGCCAGGACTTACATTTCCTGACACAGTTACTAGTTATGATTTCTGACGCACGGAAGTTAAAATTGATGCCAAGCCCACGCGCTTTTTAACTCGAAGGTAATTTTGAATTTCTTGACGAACGTTTAGTTTTCTGCTCTACTGAAACAACTTTTGAACAAAACTTGATTAGTACATTTTAGCCGATTTAAGGTAATGTTAGTTGCTTGGAGTTTGCCTCTGGTTTTAGAAGATGGAAAGAGCTTTTTGACAACTCAAGAAAATTAAGGCATGGGTGCTCTTTTATTTTACCAAAAAGTTAGGGGGTGGTCCATCTTTTGAAGATTAAGACATATAACGGTAAAACGTTGCCAGATTGATACGTTTGCTAATGTTAACATAATGAATGACAAGACGTATGCAAATAAGGTCACGTGACTTTTTACGGCGACATCATCGAAAAAAATCTATGGAGAAAGATGGCACCACTTTATGCCAACAGTCATTCAACTTTGTCGGTACTAAATAAATCATCACGTCAGTGACGAAACATCTGTGCCCGGACTTTGTGAAATATTTCATTACTTTTGAAAATAAACGCTGTTTTGTACTAGTTCCCAGTCCCCTGGTAAAATTCTTTTCTTATTTCAGGATTTTATGTTAAATTTTCTTCAAAGGCCCGGGCACAGAATTGATGTTACTAGTAGCCTTAACATTATTTAGATGATTGCAGACTCCAGAAAATTATGAAAAGTGGTGCCATTTTGCCAAAAAGGTTTTTGAGCTAAAAATAGCCTTAATTGGTCACGTGACAATATATGACCCCAAAAAAACATTTAAGGTTCTTCAACTTTTAGCTTGTAAGTGTATCCTCAGCTTACTCCGCTTTATGTTAAATTCATCAAAAGATATACCACCCCCTTACTTTTTTGTGAAATCACTGGAGGACCCATGCCTTAATTGTCTTGAGAACAGTGGTTGTGTTTCTTATTCGTGCAGTGTGACTCAGTCACTGACTCTTAACGGAACAGAGGAGATCGTGAGCTCCAACAGCCGTACAGTAAATGAAATGTCTCAGCTAAGGTAAACTTTGCTTAGAGCTTGCTATTTGTTATGAAGATAAAACAAACTTTTTTTCTGAAAGAATAACAGTGAATATATGCTTTTAATTTGGACAGCGTGAGATCACCAACTCTCCAAGAAACAAAGGAGAGATCATGAAGTCCAGGCGAGGGTAGAATCCGCAAATCCTGGTAGCTAAGTCGACAATGCTGAGACTAGAATAATCATGACAGCGTCTTCTAACCAGAAAGAAGCTAAATAACTGACTTTAATTCGTGGCCTTGAAGCCTGTAATTCTTGGGGTTATTCAATCAAGCGGCCGATAATCAAACATGGTGAGCCAAAATAATATAATTATTATTAGAGGTTGGGCCACAATCGTTGAGCATTCTTAATAGATTGAAGGTCCTCTACTGTCCATTCCATGTTTGGCTACCATTTTCAAGTCAACAAAGGGATCTACATGAGGACGTTTATTTATTTATTTATTTATTTATTTATTTATTTATTTTCAGTTTTCTGTAAAATACTATTTTAAAACTACTGAGGTTAACTTAACATGTACATGTCACGAAAGAGGAACGACGCTTTGATGTAATCTTGGCATCCTTATCAAGTTAAAACCAGCAGGGTTCACAGTGCACTCATGCACTTGTCGACTCAAGTGCACACTCAATGACTTTATAGCCTCGAACTCTTTTGCTCTATTCTCACATGCATTGTCACCGCCACCTTTGCGCTCTAAATGAATTTACACTCTGAACTCATTTGTTTTATCTATCTTGCACTTTTGTCAGCTCTTTAACGTGCTCAGTAATTGTATTTCCATCCTTGATCTCTTTTGCTCATATTCTACTTGACAGTGTGATCTTTTCCCCAACACGTTATCCAAAAAAGTTGCCACCCTTTTCCATCAACTAAGTAGAGACATATTTTAGTCGTGGCTGCTTTTGTGATAGGATAGCAAAAATCGACAGTGGTCTTCCTAATTACGAAACTTGAGACACATACGAAACTTTTCATTTGTTATGTTTTCGACAACAGTAAGTTTGTCTGCAAATCTTAACTTGATGAAAAATAAAACTTCCTTATCATGTTCTTCACTTCTCGTCTTATTCCTTGTATCTTCCAGCAGAAAAGAATCGGGTTTAGCGACGAGTTTAAATAAAGGAGAGTTATGGCAGATATCCAAATTATGCTAGCGTTCGATCCGCTCCATTTATTTATATGTATTGCTACGACCGAGGCAATAAAAGGAAGATAGCAGACTACCAAGGCCAGCTGCACCCACGCTATGCTAGAAACTGTCTTCTTGTATCGTGCAATTTTCAGTGGAATCCCTCCCCTGTTCGCTTGTCCTCGATGACCATCACGTATTTGAGCTTGATGTTTTCGCAGTTTGAGGAAGATATTGGTATAAGAAACAACTGAAATGAACACACAAAGTACTGCAAAAACGTTGGCTACCAGAAAGGAGATTTTACGACTCGAACGAAATAGCAAAAATACACTTGCAACACCAGTTATCCAAAAACAAATTATAGCTACACGAACTCGTCTTAAAGTAACAACATGTCGGTATCTCAGCCCAACCAACAGAGCCAGAAGTCTGTCCACACTTATGGCGGTAGATGTTAAGAAGGATGCTCCGCACAAAATAAAACTGGAAGCATGCTGCACACTGTCAACGTAGAATAAGACATGATAGTTTATCTTTGTAACGGCGATCAGCAAATAGGTAACGCATAATGGTTGCGAAATAGAACCAACGCAAAGATCAGTGACTGCCAGGTTTTGAAACAACAGCTTTGTCGGTGGATGAATTGTTGCCACTTTGTGAAGAGCAATCAGAATCAGAGAATTTCCCAGAGATGCGGAGATGGAAAGAAAAATGTTTAAAGCGGCATAAAATACAGCAGGGCCTTCTGGTAATGTGCACACAAAATACCTTAGCGTGCTTGTGAAGTTTCCATGTCCTGTACAGTTCGCCATTTTGAATGTTTTAAGAGTTTTTAAAGCCTGTGTTTTATACTGAAGTAAAACAGCTGTTTTAACCAGTCACTCCAAGGAGTGGGCGTTATTGCAGCTAGATGCGATATAATTTTGAGTTCACAGTTACCAAACTGTTTATATTAGTAGCCGATATTTACTGACTTGGCCTTGGGCTTTTGTTTTTAATCTGCTACTTTATTTCAGTGGCATAAAGATCTATGACAACGGAGAACTCACTGGTTAACTTTTGCAAAGATTAGCGTCCCACAGGAGAACTCTACCATAACTACTCACAACTCCAAACATATCTTCGATTTTAGTGTCCAAAAATTCCGCTAAAATTTTGCCCGCAATTTTCAATAAGACGGCTTAGACTTAGCCTTTGGACCAAGCATAACGTTCGGTGTGTTTGAAATGATAAATCGATACTTGGCAGTAGAATAATTACCTTGATTTCGCTTATTAATACAGAAACCAGATATGGTAATTTTGCCCTCGTTTAAGTTGAACCGAATAGTACTTTTTGAGTGAAAGTGATCGTCTGGTAGTAAAACTACATAGCTGCCGACGATTATAGGGTGGTTATTGGCCAAGACGTTGATGTGGATATGGCAAATTTAGCGCCGAAGAAAGATGCATCCTGCAGGGGTTATAACTGATGTTCATTCAACTGAATATCTGGTTTCTTCACCACCGCATGACACATTTGGGCTTCATCATAAACAAAATGCTTCAACGTTTTGCTTCACAAATCTTTTCCTTCTCCATGTTGAGCTGGGCAGCTTACTGCATTTCTGACCAAACCTCTGCTTGTTGCTTTCTTTCCCGTTCATATATCTTTATTAAATGTTGAAATATTAATGTTTTTTTTTTTGCAATAATTGTTTCTTTTCATCTGCTCAGGAGACACCTCACTGATATCTGCATATTCCATGTTAGTCGATTTAAATCATGAAATAAATTCTATTTTCAAATTATTAACCTGCGAATGTTGGTTATCTAGAGAAATAATTTAAGATCAAGACATGGAAGACTTCTGCAGAGGAAAGGAACAACTTTTTTTTGAGTGGAGAGGGGGAGAGAACAGGAACTTCGTAAAACGAGTTACTTTTAGGTCAGCGGGAGAGCGCGTGTTGTCACATTCAAGTAAATCCTCACCCATGCTACTCTTCACAAAATTGGTTTATTTGTCATTCTAAAGTGTGGGCTTTACGAACAGCTGAAGAAAATATTAATCCCACGCCGTGGGAATGTCTCCCTGTCAGGCACACTGGGCACACTTTCGTTAACTGACTGTTTATTATCTGAAGTTTGTGACCAAATTACTTGTCGAACATGAGAAAACGTCAACGTACATATAACTGGTAAAACTGTAATTTCTAATCTCAAGTCGAAATCCCTTCACTATTCTATTCTAAATAAGGGGATCCTCGATTATGCTTTAGAACATTTCATAGCTTTTTTATTTCTTTTTTTTTTAATGAATGACTGACTGACTGACTAACTGACTGACTGCCTGACTGCCTGACTGCCTGACTGACTGACTGACTGACTGACTGACTGACTGGCTGGCCGGGTGGCTGGCTGACTGACTGACTGACTGACTGACTGACTGACTGGCTGACTGACTGACTGATTGACTGACTGACTGACTGACTGACTGACTGACTGACTGACTGACTGGCTGACTGACTGACTGACTGAATAATTAAACGAACGAACGAACGAACGCAAGAGTGGATTGATGGATGGATGGATGGATGAATGAATGAATGAATGAATGAATGAATAGTAATAGTAATAGTAATAGTAATAGTAATAGTAATAGTAATAGTAATGGTAATAGTAATAGTTGCTGAATCCATGTTAGAAAAGGATGGTTTAATTATCGAGAGGACTTCAGTGGCTTTTTTGCTGAGAATTTCTCTTGCATAGGTGTAACGCCCGGATGAAGTCATTTCTATACCTAAATATGTTTGTTTGTTGACAATTTGTAAAGTTTCATTATTGTATTTGAAATTTATATTATTTTTGTTTTGCCCGTTACCACTAAATATGATTATGTTCGACTTTTTGGTATTAACTTTGAGCTACCATTGCTGAGTGTGTCTATGGATTACATTAAGCGATTGTTCCAACCCTTCGGGAGAAGGACTGACTATTAACAAATCATCTGCATGCATTAGGCAGTTTATAGTTTGATTCCCTAACCCCACACCTGGAGATTTCAATGCTCTCTTTAAAATACTGCGGTAGATCATTCATAAATAAAGAAATAAAATTGGACTTAGACCATCACCTTTCCTTATCCCTTTGTTACATGAAAATAGTTCGGTAAGTGCGTTTTGGTTAATTTTAACACAACTCCTAATAGACGAATACATGGACTTAATAACATTCAGGAATTTCCCCTGTATTCCGTATTTTTGTAATTTATGAATCATCCCAGATTGCCATACGCTATCGAAAGCTTTCTCGTTGTCAATAAAGCCAGCATAAAGCTTCTTGTGCTGTTTGGTGTACTTATGGAGTAATTGCTGGAAAATAAATAAACTATCCGTAGTTCTGGAGTTTGGTCTAAGTCCAAACTGTTCCGGATTTAGAACATTATGTTGTTCGATGAACTTATTCAATCTGTTTTGCAAAATTGATGTGAACAGTTTTCCTAAGCAGCTAGTTAAAGTAATTTCTATGTAATTTGCTGGAGATTTCTTATCACCTTTTTGTTTGTATATTGGATTTATTACACCTACGTTCCATTCAGTTGGAAAGGTGCCGTTTTCAATTATGTCGTCAAATATTCTCTCGAGAGAAGGCATGAGGTAATAACGTCCGTGTTTGATCATTTCATTTAAGACAGTATCCCTACCGGATGCCATTTTATTTTTGAGTTTAGATATTTGATCATGAATTTCTTTTGCAGTGATAGAAGCATCTAAAATTTTATCTGACCTTGTTGTTGTTTGGTCAAGATTGTTTGGAAATGTGACGTTCTCGCCGTGCGATTCTTGAGTTTTGTCGTATAAAAGGTTTTGAAAATGTTTTATCCAGTCTTCTGACGAGATATCGGAACTTTCCTCGACCGTCTCATTTTTACGGATTTTGTTTATAAGTTTCCAGAAGTCGCCGCTTTGGTTGGAATTCAAAGTGTTTATTTCATTTAGAAGTTGATTTTTATGTCTTTTATACACCTTTTTTACTAGCTTTTTATTTTCTCTTTGACTGCAAAGTACTCTTGTCGCAGTGATTGAGAAGCTGTGGGATTAATTTCCTTTGCAAGTTTCCGCAGCTTTTTCTTTAGTTGTCTGCAGGTATTATCATACCATGGTTTGTGTTTCTTGGTATGTTTACGCGTTTTACGTGATGGTACAAGGCTACGTTTTGCAACTGATTTGAGTATCTGATTGAACTGTAAAATCTCATCATCTATTGAACTGTGGTGTACTGTATTGAAAGAGTGGAGTTTGTCTTGAATATCAATACTCGATAATGCACTTATAAATTTATCTTTGGATTCTGAATTCCAAAGAAACTTGGTAAGACTGTTTTGAGGAGACGCTGCCTTTCTTGAATGAATGAATGAATGAATGAATGAATGAATGAATGAATGAATGAATGAATGAATGAATGAATGAATGAATGAATGAATGAATGAATGAATGAATAAATGAATGAATGAATGAATACATGAATGAATGAATGAATGAATGAATGAATGAATGAATGAATGAATGAATGAATGAATGAATGAATGAATGAATGAATGAATGAATGAATGAATGAATGAATGAATGAATACATGAATGAATACATGAATGTATGGATAAGAAATCAAAGATCGTGATAGTAAGCGCGTACTTAACAACCAAAATGAACGCAACCAATTATTTAAGCCAGAGCTCACAGAATATGAGTACAAGCAAATCATAGGTTTCTAAAGGACGTAAGAATTGGATCTTATTTATGAGGGATTGGTATAAAACTACGCTCGATCACACCGCTGTGACCGCTCCAAACTGCTTTCTGTGTTTATTACTAATGGATAAAATTGCCAAGGGCGATTTTTCAGGCAAATAAAGTAAACAATATTCATCACAAACCATCCAGTTAGGTGTTCATGCAAACATCAGCCGGTTTATCAGAGGTAGCCAGCTTCCCCAGCCCCCTTATGTTTTGATGGGCACGTGTAAAATACTTCCCCGGGACTACAACCAATTAAGAGTCACTAAATATGAAAGTAAAAAAAATGAATCTAAAAATGAAATTGAATAATTTCTGTCGAATAAAAGCGACACTTTCTGCAATCTATTTTAAAAAACTATGAACGTACTCCACGGTTTTGATGAACCAAGAACTGAAGAGAAAATTGCAGCTTGTGCTCACTACTTTGGTCGTCGGTTTTGTTGCCAGGCATCACTGAAGCGCTGACTAAGTGGCCTGCAGATGGATCACCACTCCACTACACCATTTCCTTTCTTATCTCACCCATTCCTTTCTACCCTCCCCACCCCAAAGAAAACTTCTATTTTAAAGTACTTTTGACTCAAAAACTTACAAACTGCTGTATTGGTCACTGCGCTGTGTTTGACTGGTCTGTTTCAACAGTTAATAAAGTGAACCTGGATCTGGGCCTAATCGAATCTTGGATTCTTGCTTTTTTCCCCCCGGAGTACTTAAGCTGGTTTGTTGCTCTTTAAAAACAACTTGATTAGTACATTTTAGCCGATTAAAGGTGATTTCAGTTGCTTGGAGTTTGCCTTGGTCTCAGAAGGCGGAAAGAATTTTTACTCCGGCCCGGCCCTTAGGCCGGGGGCAGGAGTTGAAAAAAGGTAAGGATTGTCGTCGTCAACACAAATCTGCAATATTGCGCAATTTTGTGACGTAATAATCCCAGTGCGCTTTGCTCGCAAGCTTTGTCACGAGCGTATCATATACTAAAGTTTTCGCTGTACTTCAGCCATTACTGACTTGGAGAAAATCTCTTTCCATTTGTGGCCATACATAACTCACGTGGACAAAACTGTTTTGGTGTGCAGCCATAATTGACGTGAAAGAGAAATCGTTTTACTGTGCGGCGATTACTGACGTGGACAAAAGTGTTTCGCCTTGGTTTCCAACCTTGTACGTAGCACCACGTTACCTTTTTTAGGAAAATTGTTTATTGACAGTAACAAAACTATGAATGACAGTAAGTGAAACGATTACTTTTATTTCCACCATGACATCACTTCATCGATGCAACAATAATATTAGCCGCCCTAATATTGTTTTGTGACAGTTCACTTCAACAACATAGATTAACTGTTGTCATCATGACCATTATATTGTCGTTGTTGTTGTTGTTGTTGTTCTCTCTCACTATTTTACTATTAATTTAATATTTATTTATTTTACTATTTTAAAAAGTCGTGCAACTAGGCGAGCCGCAAATTACACTACTCAGTCGACATCCGCCCAAAACAATAGTATTTTCCCGAGTCGTTCACACGAAAAAATGTTTGGTCCTCGCCAGAAAGAATACTCTTTGAAGTACGTTTAGGCGAACTTGGGATCAGATTCAAAGGGGAATAGACCTTTAGAATCGCGCCCAAACCTTTGAATACGACCGTCAATTTGCCGCCCGAGAGTTGCTTTAAAGAAAACGACAAATTTTTTCAGCCTTGGGGCAAAGGAATAAGTAGGAAATTTAAGCTCATACTCATTCGACCGCCCGTTACATTCAAAAAGACAAACCAGAACCCAAAGTTAAGTTTAGAAACACAAAGCAAAACAACATGGCAGCAATTTAATTAGTTTTTATTTATTTTTCGTCAGCCTTAAAGGGCCTAAATTTCATTTTTAGTTTTGCTAGTTTCATAATCCGATACAACCATATAAATGCACAGCATACCACACAAACAGACTGAGGAAGGAAGGTAGGCCTGCGCGGAGGAGGGATCCTTGTAATTGATGTAGTAAATGCTAAAGAACGATAGCTCAGGTTTAGAAAAACTAGAACGATTGATGTTTTTTGGTAGACTGAAATAAATGATTTTTTTTTTCTCTACCTTGAAATGGATGATTTGATTGTACCTCATAATCAAGAAGAAAAGTACGGTTCGAAAAAGTAGGATTGGGTTTGATATCCCTAGAGTCACTGTCAATGTCTCTCAGGTTTTCGGATCAATGTCTACTATTGCTTAAATGTTTGGGAATTTAGCTCAAAGACCTCAGTAGATCTCTGAAAAACAGCGAAGGTTACTAGAAGATTTTCGAATATTTTCTAAAGCCTGCAATAGTATGGGTTCCGGATAACTTTAGAAAAATGCACCGTGCATATCAAACGAGTTCGTAAAAGTTTTCAGGCGTTACCTGAGTAAACAAATTAACATTCTTTTCCGATCCGTTTCACCTGCCGCTAACTACTTAGTGTTGTTTTATCATTGAATATTTATTTCAAAATATTAATATGCTGGGTACATCATCGAGACACAAATTTATATTAACAGACTAAGGAATGCAGTGGAAAATGCTTTCTACCATAAAATTAATGATAGATCATCATCATCATCATCATCATCATCATCATCATCATTATTATTATTAAATATTATCATTATTGTTATTATGACTATTAATTCCTTTGTTCCATTTTCCTTGAAAGTTGCAAAGTCAAACAGGGCAAAAATAAATGATTTTTTTTTCAATCGTACCGACCGCGCTTGATCCTTACGCAAGTTTCATCATTACTGCAATTAGCCGAGGCAATTAAAATTTGAATGTCATTCCTCCCTAATCAAGTTTCAGCTTAGTCAGTTTCAAAACAACTGCCAAAAAAGAATGAAAATGGCTACGCGTTTAAATTCTGAACCAAAAAATGCGTAAATGCAAACTGCATACACTTGACGAAAAAGCAGAATAAACAAGATAGTGGCTGTATCATGGTGTTGTGTGAAAATTTGGAAATTTTCCATGGTGTTAAATTATTCTAAATAAATATTAAGCTGTGGAATTTTTGAATTTCAAAAGAGTCTCCAACTACAACACCGCCGTTTTATTCCAGTTTACTACCTATGTTTCTTTTCACAAAACACAACCAAATCATACTGACCTGTTTATATGAACTATAAATAAGGCTATTACGTTTATGCTTAAATCAATATTTACAGCATCGTCTATATCTGGTTTAAAATGCTTTTAAAATGTTTTATTGCTTAAACGTAGGAGATTGATATTGTGAGTTGTCTCTTCCTAACTATGTAGATCGAGAAACAATTATTTCCTGGAGTCAGTTGAACGGCTCAATAGCCATGCGATAAGTGTGTTTTCAGAGCACAGTTTTCATTTTAAATCATCATTCGTTTTTCCCTGCACTTGCAGTCCACTGTAAACTGAGCTTCTTTTTAGTGATACACCTGCACCAACACTGGTGAAATGGGAAACCAGTGCTAAATATCAGTGATGGTGTAGTTGAATATTACAGGTAAAGGTCAGTTATACTTTTAATTTGACAGTCAAATCTTTCGTCCATTCCTCCTTCCGACAAGTTTATAGATACACTTAAGTGGGGTTGCTTTTATGGTAGGATGTCAAAAATAGCAGTTGTCTTCCTAACTGACTGAGCTGAGAGACAAAACTTTCCATTATATTTTGGTTTCGACGACAGTATGTTTGTCTGTAAACCTTAACTTGATGAACAACAAAACTGCCTTATCATGTTCTTCACTTCTCGTCTTATTTCTTTTATCTTCCAGCAGTAAAGAATTGGGTTTAGTGACGAGTTCAAGAAAAGGAGAGTTGTTGCAGATATCCAAATTATACTAGCACTCGTTCCCCTCCATCTACTTATATGTATTGCTACAACTGAAACAATAAACGGAAGATAGCAGACAACTAAGGTCAGCTGGACCCACGCTATGGTAGAAACTGACTTCCTGTATCGTGCAATGTTCTGTGAAATCCCTTCTCTGTAACCATCATGTAACTGAACTTGACGTTTTCGCAGTGTGAGGAAGATCTTGGTATAAGAAAAAACTGAGTTAAATACACAGAGCACTACAAAAACAATGGCTACAACGAAGGAAATTCTACGGCTCGAACAAAATAACAAAAATACACCTCCAACACCAGCTAACCAAAAACAAATTATGGCTACACGAACTCGTCTTAAACTGACATGTCCGTATCTCAGCCCCAACTTCAGGGCGAGAAGTCTGTCCACACTTATGGCGGTAGATGTGAACATCGATACTCCACACAAAATAAAACTGGAAGCAAGTTCCACGCTGTCAACGTAGAATAAGACATCATAGTTTATCTGTGTAACGGTGATCAGTAAATAGGTAACAAAGAGTGGCTGCGAAATAAAACCAACGCAAAGATCAGTGACTGCCAGGCATCGGAACAACAGTTTTGTTGGTGGATGAACTGAAGACACCTTATGAAGAGCAATCAGGATCAGAAAATTTCCCAGAGATGCGGTGATGGAGAGAAAAATGTTTAAAGCGGCACAAAAGACAGTAGGGCCTTCTGGTAATACGCAAACGAAACTCCGTAGCAGGCTTGTAAAGTTTTTATGACTTGTACAGTTCGCCATTTTTGGATGTTTTAAGAGGTTTTTATTACGAAACTGAACCCAGCATCACCAGTTGTGTTTTTATGCTTATTTTTACTTACAGCACCTATTTTAAGCAATGACGTTAAGGAGTGGGCGTCATTTCAGCTAACCGTGTTACAATTTTGAGTTTACAATGAACGTTCTAATTTTGGCCCATCTTTATTTTCATTTTTGACCAACGTTTTATGACTTGGTCAAAAGGGTTTTGTTTTTGTTGTTTTTTGTATCCGCGAACTTTATTTCAACAGCACAAAGCTCAATGTAAACATTGAACTCAATAGTCAACTTTTTTAAGATAAACTTCCCACTTTCGAAAAAATAGAGGGGAAACAACCATAGCCATTTACAATTCCCAACATGTTTCCGATTGTAGTGATAAAAACGCTTGAAATATCGCCTGCAATTGACAGCCAATAGGCTTAGGCTTGGTACCTACTAGGGACAGGAAGATCATAAACATGCATAAATATAATCATAATCATAATTATCCTCTCTTGAAATCAGCTTTTTCTGATCTAGTGGGAACAGGTATCTTAAGGGCGACATAATCATAACCAAAGACACAAATGATCGATCAAACCATCCTTTTGTAACAATTTCAGTTGAATTTTTGTCCTCCTGATAAACTGGCACCAGGAGCCATAATCGGGGACGGAGACCGTAAGCGCGGGGTCCACGCGGCCCCATCGAAAAAGACAAATGTGCTATTTTTAGAAAAAATTGCGCCACCCTCAACGTTATAAACGTGCGTGGCTACACGCAAATTTGCGTACAACGAGGGCGTGCTGGATATGACCAAGATGGTCATAATTATTTGATATCCGGTATGCCCGAGTACACAATTGTTTTTATTATTAAAAACGCAATCACTAATTGCTATAAAATCAAGAAAGAGAAAAAAAGAGAGAGAAACTCCGGGATAAAAGGGAACAAGAATCGATCGCGATCACATGACTGACCGAAAAAGGCGCCAAAACCTTGCGAAGTGTTGCAGCGTTTCTTTACGGAGCTGAATGAATCAATGAAACTGCTCCGAAGTGAACGTACAAGCAAAAGGTCTGGGAAAAATCTCCCAATTATGGGCTCTGAAATGTGGTACGTGTTTGATTTTTCCTGAAAATTGTTGTAATCGTCGTTCAAAGCGGATTGAAGCTGTACGATCTCACCGTTATGGCTGCGGGAGTTCAAATGAACGAGTTTGAAAGCGCTCCGTTCGCACAACGCTGACAACGGAGCCATCACGTGTTTGTTTGATCGAACTGAAGACAGGATTACAGCGCGGAGCGCGCTACCGTTTCCACTAGACCAAGATTTTTGACACTTTTCTGACACTTTTTCGACACTTTTTTGATTGAGGGGCGGAGTTTACCGGACCGTTTGAAATTAGCGCACGTGAACTAGACGCCGTAAACAAGATAACCAAGTCGTTCGTACAAGTTTTTCTAGACAAAATTTCGCGTTTGTCACTTCGCTCATTCGCTCATAATCGTGGGAATCCGTTTTGTTGCGTCGTACAAAAACAAAACTTAAATCTGAAAACGTGAAAAGGCTTAGCATTGACAACTGATTAAAAGTGTAACAGTCTTTGCTCAAAATTGATTTTTATGCAACAATTTGCACGTGCGGAGCTGTCAAAACGTGCATTTTTCACGCTTGAACAAACGTGTAAAAAGCTAGCTTGTTAAAATTTTAAAAAAAGGCACGAAAAGAGGAAGAACAATCAGTTGCATATTACTCATATCGAATATTTGTGACAACTGATGTAGAACTAGTAGTTATTTTAGTTATTGATTTGTTGATATTCACAAATTATGCATATCGTGCACTTGTTTGTTACAAGACCATTTCCGCCCCAGTGAAGTTTCTATTTTGGGGCGTTAACAAAACCCGGAACATGGAACATTCCGGAACATCCCGGAACACTCCGGAACATCCCGGAACATCGCGGAACAGGCAAATTATCACAAAATAAATGAAAAAAAAGTAATAACAAAATTCTGATCGTCGATAAAAGATAATAAATAAAATAAAATAGAATAAAAGAAATAAAATAAACGATATAGAATAAATGGATAAATAAATATGCATCTGTGACTAAACGAACGAATATACTAACTCTGGCTAAATACGCCTCATTTCTTGAATTCAAAAATATCTCGGATAACATTGAGGCTTTATTTTGGGTATCGAGAGACGCTTTACTTGATAAGAGAAAATTAAAGCATTTTCTCAGTCACACATGCAGTAGTTTCCTTTGGCGTTGCATGACGACACTAAGAACTGCTGCATAGGAGACTACGCATGCAGTCACACAGTTCCACTTTCCTGGCACGCTTTTGAGTTTCCTGGTCTCATGTTTATTCGGTTGTTTAAGGACGTTTTGTGTTTAAGTTGATTTCCAAAGTAAAAGTGTGCAGAGATGAATGAACCTAAATTATACTAACCAAAAAAAAAAGGAGTCCACCCTACATTAAATATCTTTTGTCAAACCAGCTGCTAATTATTCTCTTTGTTCGTCTACAGAATCTCTTCTGTTCGTTCCAAAAGTCAGCTGTTCTACACTTGGGGATCGCACCTTTCAAGATAACAAATTTCCCTCCCTTTCTTACGCTGCAACTGAAAAAAGGCACCGCTTTCGGTGAAGGTTTGTGTTTCAAACTGAAATATCCGACACAAAAATTATATCAGTTTTTAGTTTATTTATTATTTTTATAAATTTTTGCCTTTGTCTTTTCTCCGCCGTAATGATGAGTTAATTTGATGTAGATTTACGTTTGTTCAGCTTTTCTGCAAATCCAGATCTTTGTCATAGATCTGGTAACTCTCTCTGGTTACTATGTGACTTAATCCATTTTTTTAAATTCATGGGAAGGCCAAGAATAAGGCAAGAAACCAACACGGTAGAAACTGAATCAAATGATAAAATTGGCGGGAAAGTACTACTGTTACACCTTATTTTAAATTTTGTTTGTTTCTTTGTTCGTATGTTTTTTGGTTGTTTCTTTAAGCGCTTTCTCTTGAAATCTTTCTTTCTCTCTTTTTTTTTTCATTTATTTTGTGATAATTTGCCCTGTTCCGGGATGTTCCGGAATGTTCCGAAATGTTCCGGGATGTTCCGGAATGTTCCATGTTCCGGGTTTTGTTGACGCCCCTATTTTTGGCTCAGGTCGTGACACTGAAATAACTTTTGGAAGAACATTGCATGCAACAGATGGTAACTCACTAAGAAGGTATTTGAAAATCTTCATTTTGTGTCATCGTTATGTATAATTTTAGCTCACAATGTTGAGCGAAAGTCCAAAATAACACGAGAAATGTAAACATTCAACAACAGAATAAAAGACGCATAATTCAACACAACACAGTGTATAGTTTTGAGCCATAAATCGCCAAATTCGAAACACAACTGGTAAATCTAGCTCACTGAACCTCAGAAGTATTTTCCGATATATCCCTTCATCTACCGAACGAGCTCGAACAAACATCTCTTGAAAGTTATCTGTGTTGTCCACGTTTAGTTTCACATAACTGCCATCTTCGTCCTTGTATAGTATTCGCAAAGTGTTGGACGTGTGATGTCGCAGCCTCGCAGGTCCGTCTGATATCCTCCACAAGCGAAGAAAACGAATGATTTCGTACGATTCCATCGACAACGTCTGCTTCCGTATAAAACTTTACCAATTCATCGTGGCCGTACTCAACTTTTATTTGGAACTTCATGCCGGCCGACTAATGTACTCGAAGTAAGTCGAGACTACCCTCCCGCCACATATCAATCACTGTCAACGCCCACTTTGACGTTGCGGCTCCTTTGTTAAAAGTGTCAAAAAAGTGTCAAAAATTCATCAAACATCTTGGTCTAGTGGAAACGGTAGCACGCTTCGCGCTGTAATAATTAAACTTGAACGATAATTACTATGCAGCTCACGGAAACAAGACTACGGAGGTGAGGAACATTAGAATTCGCCATCTTACTTTTTAAACGCAAACCACAAAACGCAGTTTTTCTTAGTTTAGAGCCCGCCGACGGAATGGTATTATATTTTCGAATTCAGTAACAAACTCATTGGATACAAATTCCATAGTCAGCTTAGAGGCTTGATGTTCGGTAATCGGACTTTATCCAGTACGTTCCGATCGTGCAGGCTAAATGAAACATACTTTTCATTTTCATAGAGCCATATCCTGAAAGTCAATTCAAGCACTTTGTGAAAGAAATCGACCGCCATATATTGGAATTGACGAGACTATTCCGACGAACGCTCGGCTCTGACTCTCGGTCCTAGGACTGCTCAGCTGTCCTTCTGGACGATAGGATTTAGGCACAACCGTGCTCCGTCTCACAGCACTTTCCTGTCTTCACTGATCTCACTCTCAGTGTGACACGTAAAAGAACCCCTGTTCTTCGCAGAAAATAGTCGCCATATCGCAACGAAAACTTTCATGAACACAACTCTATTTGATGTCCAGAATGTTGGAAATTGCATTTCCAAGCATCTAGTTTTCAAAATTTTGGGGGGGAGCGTGCCCTCAGCCCCCCTAGATTAAAGGGACTCTTACGACGCCTTTTTTCTTACTACTTCCTCTGCCACACAGCGGGCCGCCGCTTATTGGAAAACTACTAAAATCCCTGTGTCTGAACATTCTAGTGAAGGGGCTAAAATTAAAAAAAATTCTTAGTGGTGTCCACTTACTACTTCCTCTGCCACACAGCGGGCCGCCGCTTATTGGAAAACTACTAAAATCCCTGTGTCTGAACATTCTAGTGAAGGGGCTAAAATTAAAAAAAATTCTTAGTGGTGTCCACTAACATGACCGGTATTAAACAAAAAAATAGTGGTCGTCAAAAAGTGGTATAATTAAATTAGAAAACTGATTATCGATTATAGAGATGCATCGGCATTAACACCTCCCTTTGGAAATTAAAATAAACTTTGATCTTTTGGAGAATAATTGAACTTTCTGTTTAGATTGACGACGTCATACGAAGTGCAAAATATTAGCCTCTGAAAGAATGATTGAAAACCAGAGATGAGAACTTTGGAATCCGGAATCTTAAAATGTTTGGAATCCGGAATCCAAAAGCATGGAATGCGGAATCCAACCTTCGGAATGCGGAATCCACGGTGTGGAATCCGGAATCCACGACTCGCTTGGATTCCTCAGTTTACATGGGGCGAGAATTTGTTTTTACTCCAACGTAAATTCATCTTTCCTGCTGTTCTGAATACTTCTACAGGTTTAAACTTTACAACACAGGAAGAGATTTTAAGTGTTCGTCCACGGCTGACGTCCGTTATAGATCTACCCGTTTTTCTCATCTAAACCTTTAATGCCTCCCGTATACCCAAATCACTGATTGAGGAAGAACAGTCAGTGTCAAAACTGTCAGAGAGTGCAATCAGCTGCAAGTGTCTCTCTGTTTTTTGGTACGCTGAAATAAAAGATTTTTTTTTCTCTAGCTTGAAATGAATAATTTGATTGTACCTCATAATCAAGAAGAAAATTACGGTTCGATAAGGGAGGATGGGGTTTCATACCCCAAGAGCCACTCCCTAGCTAGAACTGCCAATGTCTCTCAAGGTTTTCGAATCAATGCTGACATTTGCTTAAATATTTCGGAATTTAGCTCAAAGACCTCGGCAGATCTCCGACAAACAGCGAAGGTTACGAGAAGATTTCGAAAATTTTCTGAAGCCTGATATGGTAAGGTTTCAGATAACGTTATGAAAATGCACTGTGCACGTGCATGTCAGACGAGTTCGTAAAAGCTTTCAGGTGTAACCTGAGTAAACAAATTAACATCCTTTTCAGATCCGTTTCACCTGCCGCTAATTATTTCGTTTTGTTTTATCCTTGAATATTTATTTCAAAATATTAAATATGCTGTGTCCATCATCGAGACAAAAATTTATACTAACAGATGAAGAGGGGAAATGCGGTGAAAAATGTTTTCTACCATAAAATTTCTACTGATAACTTATCATCATTATCATCATCATCGTCATCATCTCATCATTATCATCGTCATCATCACCATCATCATCATCATCATCATCATCATCATCATCATCATCATCATCATCATCATCATTATTATTATTATTATTATTATTATTATTAATTACTGTTATTGTGACTGTTAGTTCCTTTGTTCCATTTTCCTTTACTCAAGTTGCAGAGTCAAACAGCGCAAAAAGTTAATCTTTTTTTTTTTGGTAACCGTACCGGCCGTGCTTCATCGCTACGCTAGTTTTATTCGCTACGCAAGTTTCATTGCCGCAATTAGCCCAGCCAATTAAAATTTGAATGTCATTTTTCCCTTATCAAGTTTCAGCTTAGTCAGTCTCAAATCAACTGCCAAAAAAAGAAGGAAAATTAGTACAAGTTTAAATTCTGAACCACAAAGTTGACGAAAAGTCGAATAAACAAGACAGTGGCTGTATCATGGTGCAATTTGAAAAACTAAAAATTTTCCATAGTGTTAAGGTGTTTCGATACAGTTTTTTGGGGACCATACCTAACTTTTTGAATCGGCTGTTAGACAGTCTTCTCCTTGTCAGATCAACGTGAAATTTGCAATACTTGTTGGTTTTGGATTGAACTTTAGCGTGGTTTACATTTTGTGAAAATCGACATTTCCATGACAACGATAAACAAAAATCCTTGAAAACAGTAAAATTGAAATTTTGCACGATCCAGATTTCGCTTCGAAAAGCAAATACCAGCATCTTAAACTGTGGTTATGGCAAACAAAATATACAAGAACAAAAAAATTCTGTATGTTTGTTTTGAAGTAAATTGCAAAAACATTTTCAACCTTAGTTTTTGCCTAGTAATAGTAAATGCACCGAAAAATAATCAACGCTTTGATGAAATGGCTAGTAAATACTGTTAAAATGTGTCTTTTACTTGCTATTTTACGCCTAGAAAGTTTTGTTGAAACTGGTGTTCGCAATCTCGAGAACGACTTGTTTTTCTAAGATCATTCGCAATGACGAATCGCATAACGGCTCGATAGATTTTTTTAAAACATTAAACACGCGTGCTTGACGATGTGACCAGTTTTAGTTTTGAGTCTTATTAACATTGATTCACTGGAACACTTTTAGATTTAACGTTAAAGAGGATGACTTTTGTATGCCCCGACGGAAAGGCTTGCGTTACATATAAACAGTTGGCAAGTAAATGCTAATATATTCAAAGTAATGCGCAATGCATTCCTCCGTGATTTTTACTTTTCGTTGTAATCTACAGTGCAACATAGAACAAAGAAACCAGATAAAAATCACGAAGCAATGGATGACGCATTACTTTGAATATATTAACATCCACTTGCCAACTGTGAATTTGTAACGCAACCTTCTTCGTTGGTTCATACATCCTCTTTAACGTTAAATCTAAAAGTGTTCCAGTGAATCAATGTTAATAAGACTCAAAACTAAAATTAGTCACATCTTCAAGCACGCATGTTTAATGTTTAAAAAAATCTATCGAGCCGTTCTTAAGATTTTCGCAAAAGCGCTCAAAACAAAAAATTACCACAAAATTATTACGCGAATGATCTTAGAAAAACAAGTCTTTCTCGAGATCGCGAACACCAGTTTCAACAAAACTTTCTAGGCGTAAAATAGTAAGTTAAAGACACATTTTAACAGTATTTACTAGCCATTTCATCAAAGCGTTGATTATTTTTCGGTGCATTTACTATTACTAGGCAAAAACTAAGGTTGAAAATGTTTTTGTGATTTACTTCAAAACAAACATACAGAATTTTTTTGTTCTTGTATATTTTGTTTGCCATACACCACAGTTTAAGATGCTGGTATTTGCTTTTCGAAGCGAAATCTGGATCGTGCAAAATTTCAATTTTACTGTTTTCGAGGATTTTTGTTTATCGTTGTCATGGAAACATCGATTTTTACAAAATGTAAACCACGCTAAAGTTCAATCCAAAACCAACAAGTATTGCAAATTTCACATTGATCTGACAAGGAGAAGACTTTCTGAGAGCCGATTCGGTATGGTCCCAAAAAAACTGTATCGAAACACCTTAAATTGTTCTAAATAAATATTAAGCTGTGGTATTTTTGCATTTCAAAAAAGTCTCCAACTTTGTTTTGTTTCACGACACCGCCGTTTTATTGGTAAGTGCAGCATGTCTTTCATACAAATTAGCAGATGTTTCCAGTTTACTACCTATGTTTCTTTTTACAAAACACAACTAAATCACACCGACCTGTTTATATGAACTATAAATAAGGCTATTACGTTCATGCTTGAATTGATGATATCTACAGCATCATCTATATATCTGGTTTAAAAATGGCCAGTCGTTTCTTCCTAACAATGTAAACCGTTGAATATGCTCAGAAACTATAGAAAATTAAACAATTGTTTCTTGGAGTCAGATGGTTTTTTAGCGTGCTTTCGGAGAACATTTTTCATTTTAAATCATCACTCTTTTTTCTATCACTTGCACACCATTGTAATCTGTTATGTTTTTTTAATGATACACCTGCACTAACACTATTGGCAAAATGGGAAGCCATTTTCGAGTATCACTGTAGATGCAGATGTATATTGCAAACAAAGGTCCGTTCCACTTTCAATTAAAAGCGCAACCATTCGTCCATAATCTTTATTCCGACAAGTTATAGATACACTTAAGTGGGCTGCTTTTATGGTAGGATGTCGCAAATGTCAGTTGTCTTCCTAATTGACTGACCTGAGAGACAAAACGTGCCATTAGTTTTGTTTTCGACAACGGGATGTTTGCCTGTATATATCAACTCGATGAACAACCAAAGTGCCTTGTTATGTTCTTCACTTCTCGTCTTATTCCTTTTATCTTCCAGCAGTAAAGAATCGGGTTTAGCGACGAGTTTAAGTAAAGGAGAGTTATGGCAGATATCCAAATTAAACTAGCACTCGTTCCACTCCATTCAGTTACATGTATTGCTACAACTGAAACAATAAACGGAAGATAGCAGACAACTAAGGCCAACTGCACCCACGCTATGCTAGAAACTGACTTCTTGTATCGTGCAATGTTCAGTGGAATCCCTCCCCTGTTCGCTTGTCCTCGATGACCATCACGTATTTGGGCTTGATGTTTTCGCAGTGTGAGGAAGATCTTGGCATAAGAAACAACCGAGATGAACACACAAAGTACTGCAAAAACGTTGGCTACCAAAAAGGAGATTTTACGACTCGAACAAAATAGCAAAAATACACCTGCCACACCAGTTATCCAAAAACAAACTATAACTACACGAACTCGTCTTAAAGTAACAACATGTCGGTATCTCAGCCCAAACAACAGAGCCAGAAGTCTATCCACACTTATGGCGGTAGATGTTAAGAAGGATGCTCCGCACAAAATAAAACTGGAAGCATGCTGCACACTGTCAACGTAGAATAAGACATGATGATAGTTTATCTTTGTAACGGCGATCAGCAAATAGGTAACGTATAATGGTTGCGAAATAAAACCAACGCAAAGATCAGTGACTGCCAGGTTTTGAAACAACAGTTTTGTCGGTGGATGAATTGTTGCCACTTTGTGAAGAGTAATCAGAATCAGAGAATTTCCCAGAGATGCGGAGATGGAAAGAAAAATGTTTAAAGCGGCATAAAATACAGTAGGGCCTTCTTGTAATGTGCACACAAAATACCTTAGCGTGCTTGTGAAGTTTCCATGTCCTGTACAGTTCACCATTTTGGATGTGTTAAGAGTTTTTAAAGCCTGTGTTTTATGCTTAAATAAACCACCTGTTTTAACCAGTTACTTTACGGAAAGGGCGTTATTGCAGCTAGCCGCGTTATTGGCCCATTTAATGGGTAATTTTTTACATTTGCAACCAATATTTACCGACTTGGCCTATTTCAGTGGCACTGATAAAGACCGATAGCAACGGCCGGAACTCACCGGTTAACTTTGTTAAAGATTAGCGTCCCACAGGAGAACACAACCCTATTAATTCACAACTCTCAACATATTTTCGATTTTAGCGTCAAAAAATTCCGATAAAATTTTTCCCGCAATTTTCTGTCAGCTGGCTTAGACTTAGCTTTTGGACTTAGCGTAACGTCTGGTGTGTTTAAAATGATAAATCGATATCTGACAGTAGAATAATTTCCTTGTTTTCAATTATTTATACAGAGGCGAGAGATGGTAATTTTGCACTCGTTAAAGTTGAACCGAATAGTACTTTGTGAGTGAAAGTGATCGCCTGGTAGTAAAACTACTAAGCTGACGACGATTATAGAGAAGTTATTGGCCAAGACGTTGATGTGGATATGGTGCCAAAGAAAGACACATCATGCAGGGGTTATAACTGATGTTCAGTCAATTGAACATCTGGTTTCCTCACCACTGCATGCATGACACATTTGGACTTCATTATGAACAAAATGCTTCAACGTTTTGCTTCACAAATCTTTTCCTTCTCCATGTTGAGCTGGGCAGCTTACTGCATTTCTGACCGAACTTTTGCTTGTTGCTTTCTTTTCCGTTCACTATATTTTCATTAAATGTGGAAGTATTATTGTTTTTCCCCAAGTAATTGCTTCTTTTCATCTGCTCGGGAGGCAACTCACTGCTATCTGCATATTCCATGTTACACTGTAGTAGATTTAAATCATGAATTAGATTCTGTTGAAATTATTAACCTGTGAATGTTGGTTATCCAGAGAAATAATTTGAGATCAAGACATGGAAGACTTCTGCAGAGGAAAGGAACAACTTTTTTTTTTGAAGTGGAGAGGGGGAGAGAACAGGAACGTCGTAAAACGAGTTACTTTTAGGTCAGCGGGAGAGCGCGTGTTGTCACATTCAAGTAAATCCTCACCCATGCTACTCTTCACAAAATTGGTTTATTTGTCGTTCTAAAGTGTGGGCTTCGCGAACAGCTGAACACAATATTAATCCCACGTGGTGGGAAATTAAAGGTTCCTTGTCAGGCACACCTTTGTTAAAGCTGTTTATTATCTGGAGTTTGTGACCAAATTACTTGTCGAACGGGACAAAACGTCAACGTATGTATAACTTGTAAACCTATAACTTGTAATCTCAAGTCGAAATCCGTTCACTTCTTTTTTTTAAATAAGGGGATCCTCGATTAGTTTCAGAACATTTAATGGCTTTGTTTAACTTCTTTTTTTTAAATCACTGACCGACTGACTGATTGACTGACTGACTGAATGAATGAATGAATGAATGAATGGATGGATGGATGGATGGATGGATGGATGGATGGATGGATGGATGGATGGACGGATGGATGGATGGATGAATGAATGAATGAATGAATGAATACTTCCCCGGGACTACACCCAATTAAGAGTCACTAAAAATGAAAGCAAAAATAAAAAATACAAACTAGAAGTGAAAGTGAATAATTTCTGTCGAATAAAAGCGACACTTGCTGTAATCTATTTTAAAAAATATGAACGTACTCCACGGTTCTGACGAACCAAGAGCTGAAGAGAAAATTGCAGGTTGTACCCACTGCTTTGGTCAACAGTTTAGTTGCCAGGCAACAAACCGCTGACTAAGTGGCCTGCAGAAGGAGCCCCACTTCTCTATACCATTTTCGTTGTTATTCCACCCATTCCGTAGGAAACATCTATTCTAAAATACTTTTGACTCGAAAGCCTATCAACAACAATAACTTTTATTTGCATGACTATAATTATTTACAGTATTGCAAAAGGTACGTAAAAACAAAAACAAAAAGAAAAAGAAATAATAATTATTATGATATTAATAACAGATAATCAAGTGACATCATTCTTAGATGACAGGATACTGTCACGCAAATTATTCAATAATGAAATATAATTCGTTAATCGTAAATTAAGATAAATATCTTCGGAGTTCATCAGTTTAATCACCAGGTCGGAGTAAGATAGCTGCTGAAAATTATGGAGATGGCTTTGTATTTGAGCGAAAAATTCATTTCTAAGTTTGAAATATTTCGGGCAATAGCAGAGGAAGTGAATTTCATCTTCAATTTCATTGGAGTCACAAACTGGACATAACCTTCTGTCGTGAGGGGTTTGGTTATATCTTCCAGTTTCGATCATAAGTTTATGATTACTTACGCGTAATTTTACCAAAGTCTTTCTATTGACTACACTGTTTCAACAGTCAATAAAGTAGACCTGGATCTAAACCAAATGGAATCGTCGATTCTTACTTTTATTTTTCACTGGGTACTTAAGCTGGGGAGTATTGAACAGGGATACACATTTGTTGTTGTTGTTGTTGTCTTTGGGACCCACCTTTTCCAATTCTCTTTTTCTTTTTTATTTCTTTTTTTTTCTTTTACCGGCAAACACCTCAGAACAATTGCAACAATGTAACGTATATGGTACACTAATCAGTTTCTATCACGCTCCAATATAAATATTTTCCAACACAATTATTTTTTGTCACACCGGAGGCAATGAACTAACACCAAGCACATGCGCATTTTAACTCCAAGGTGATTTTGAAATTGTTAACGAACTGTTAGTTTGCTGCTCTACTAAAACAACCTTTGAACAAAACTTGATTAGTACATTTTAGCCGATTAGAGCTAATTTTAGTTGCTTGGAGCTTGCCTTTGGTTTTAGAAGATGGAAAGAGCTTTTTTAAAGACAACAATGGTTGCGTTTCTAATTCGTGCAGTGTAACGGAAAAGAGGAGGTCGCGAGCTCCAACAGTTGTACAGTAAATGAAATGTCGCAGCTTTGCCCTTGGTTAAGAAGATAAAAATAACCTTTTTCTGAAAAAGGTGAGATCACCAACTCTCCAAGAAACAAGGGAGAGCTCATGAAGTCCAAGCGAGCGTACAATCCGTTAATCATGCAAGCGAAGTCGACAATGCTGAGACTAGAATAATCATGACAGCGTCTTCTAACCAGAAAGAAGCTAAATAACTGACATTAATGCGTGGCCATGAAGCCTGTGATTCCTGGGGTTATTCAATCAAGCGGCCGATATCCAAACATGGTAAGCCAAAATGATATAATTGTTATTAGAGGTTGAGCCAAAACCGTTGCACATTCTTAATAGATTGAAGGTCTTCTACTGCCCAATCCATGTTTTGCCACCATTTTCAAGTCAACAAAGGTATCTAAATGAGGACAACGATTATCTATTTATTTACTTATTTTCAGTTTTCTGTAAAATGCTATTTTAAAACTACTTAGATTAACTTAACATGTGCATGTGACGAAAGAGGAGCGACGTTTTGATGTAATCTTGGCATCTTTATCAAGTTAAAAACCAGCAAAATTTAATTCAAATGTTAAAGGCCGCGTTCGATCTCCAGATGCATTCAGCCTGTACTCAGGGCGCTGGAAAATTGTTGAACATCAATGCAGGCAACTAAACCTACCTGGTCAACCAGTAGCGTGTGGTGTACAACTTCTAGTGAGAACTGTGTGATGTAGAGTACAACGGTCACATTGGCCAACATTTACACCCAATGAGTTAGAGTTCACTGTTGCTGCCTTTTGTCCACACTCAATACGTTTACACTAGCGATCTATTTTGCCACTTGTGTCTTTTATGCACTTTTGTTGCCTCTTGTGCCCACACAATAAGTTTACACTCTTGATCTATTTTGCTCCTTGTCTGCAAACTTATACCCCGATAAACTTTTACCTTCATGCATTGTTCCCGGCTCCCATTTGCACTCATTAATTTCCTACTCCAGATCTCTTTTGTTGCTTAAAGTGACACTCACACATACTTCAATTCCCTACTCATGTGAACACTCTTCAAATTCGTACTCTTACTTTTTTCACTGACCTTGTGTATCTCGTGCAGAATTGTCGACTCGCGTGCATTGAGTGTGTTTATACTCTCAATTCTTTCTTATCTCTCATAAATTTTTGCCGAGTCTTGCGCGCACACAATAAATTTATACTCTCGACAGTTTTCTTCCCAATCTCTTATACATTATTAATACTAAGTCATAACTGTGCACAATCGACGAACCAGCAAACTCGATCTCTTTGCTTTTTATTTTTTGAAACCGTTCCTTATGCACTATTGCCGACTCTTTTGTGCACTCAGTGAGTTTATGCTTTCTATCTCTTTTCCTTCTTTATCTTTCGTACATTCTTGTTGGCTCTTATGCTCACTCGATAGAGTTTATACTCGTGAACTCTTTTGCTCAGTTTTTCGTATATCTTCTTATCGACTATTGTGCCCACTCTATAGAGTTTATGCTCTCTACCCCTTTTTCCGATTTCTCCTGTGGCACTAAATGTTTTCGGGAGTTTAATTTTGCGGATGGCGGATTTTTTTGTATTTAACAGGAACTAATTTTTGCGATTGGAAAAGACGGGGTTTTTTGCTGGAATTAATTTTTGCGATTTTCTAGAAGTCGCGTTGAAATGCCGGAACTGGGAACAGTTGCGTTTCGTTTTTCATTTGAGTACATGCAATCGAAACACAGATCAAAAAACATGGGAATGTCAATCTATTACGCTACAATGGATTGACAATAACCAGGGTACCACTTGATGTATTATCCATCGAGTTATCTAGGGCATTTTCTGCTTGAAACCAGTATTTTTGTATGCAATTCAGGCTACAGTGGAGTAATTTTTTACGGAAAAAAAAAATTGCCGTTATTTTGTTTTGTGGGAACTTGTTTTTGCGGATCGCAAAAAAACCGCAAAAATCGCAAAAGTTAAAACCCGCAAAAATTTAGTGCCACACGGTATCTCTCCACCATTATTGTTCACTTTTGCCTGCATTCAATACGTCTATACTCTTGATCTCTTTTGCACATTATTTCTCACACGTTGTTCCCAACTCTTGGATCCACTCAACAAGTTTACACTCTCAATATCTCCGGCCTCTTATGTCTCATGAATTCTTATCGACTCTTCAGCGCTCCTAAGCTGATATGTTCGACCCCTTTTTTTGCCATCTCTCATACATTCTTAATCTTCTTTGATAGTTTTCTCTTATGCATTCTGACCGACTTTTGTCTCCCCTTAAATAAGTTAATCACCTCAATATCTTTTTTTTTACTTCTTACATATGCTGATTCTAGTTTGTGCTCAATACTTTTATCACCTTCAAATATTTTGCCTTCAATCTCTCTGCATTTTTGCTCGTCGACTCTTGCTCGCACCGGAGAAGTTTATACTCTAGGAGTCTTTCCTCCTTATCTCTCACACTGGTTCTTGTCGGCTGTTGCGAGTACTGAACAAGTTTATTTTCTCGACCTATTTCATTTCACTTGTAATCTCTCATACATTTCTACCCTAAATCACTTTTCCCGTTATCTCCCTCAAAGTTAAAATTGCTAACGGTGTAACAAAGTTTTAACCCTATTCAGACCGAGGGGGATTCTTCCCGCACGGAATTTGGACGTTTATAACTTTTTTTAATAAGCAAGCTAAAGCCACTGAACTTGGTGACTTTTCCTAAAATGTATCTGGGAATAACTTGGTGTAGTAAGTTCTTGCCTATAAGTTTGACGGTACCATGGCAACCACTTTTTGACAAGCGGTTTTTTCAGAATTTTGAATTTCTAAACTTTTAATCAAAAATCATTACTTTTTTGAAGCAGTTTTTACATTTTAGATCATTTCCATGTAAGTTTATTGATTTTGATCACTTCCTGATCAATTTTGGCGGTTTTTTAAGGTTTTTGGAAAATTTGAGAAATCCAAGATGGCGGATCCAAGATGGCCGCCGTTTGAGAACAAAACTTTATTGTGACGTCGTATGACTTCATCAGCCGAGGTTGCGGACCTGAATGGAAACATTTTTTGACGTACTATCTGTCCTTTAAGTTTCGTTGTCATAGCTCTAATATTCGTAGAGTTAAGAGGTGGGGGCGGAATCCCCCCTCCCCGGCCCGGTCCCACAAGACCAAAAAAAGTCCGGTCTGAATAGGGTTAAAGCTAGTTGCCAGATTCATTTCGACAACAATATGGTTGATCTGTAAGGTTAGCTCTATACAAAATAAAATTGTCTTACTGTGTCCTTTACGGCTTGTCTCACTTCTTTCATCTTCCAGCAGTAAAGAACCGGGTTTAGAGACGAGTTTAAGTAAAGAAGAGTTGCTGTACAATTCCAAGTGAAGAAAGTCGTTCTTCCATAAATGGCAGATAAACCCACAATAGCAAAGGGAACATAACAAACAAGCAATGCTACCTGCACCCACGCTATGCTAGAAACAGTCTTCTTGTATTTTGCTATGTTCAGTGGAATCCTTACTCCGTTTGGTTGTCCTTGCCGACCATGCGCTTGAACTTGAGCTTGACGTTGCCGCAGTGTGAAGAAGATCTTCGTGTAAGCAAAGACTGAAATGACTACAAAAAGGATCAGAAGACCGCTTCCTGCAGCGTATAAGGCAATAAAGCGTCCAAAAAAGGACAAAAATCCACACGAACCGCCAATGAGCCAAAAACATGTCATGACTGTACGAACTCGCCTTAGAGTTACAACGTGTCTATACCTCATCTCCAACAACAGGGCGAGAAGTCTGTCCACACTTATGGCGGTAGATGTGAGGATCGATACACTACAAAGAATGAAACCTGAGGCATTCTCTGCTCTGCCGATGTAGATTAAGGTATTCCAGTCTACGCCGATAACGGGAAGCAGCATATGGATGGCAAGGAGTGGTTGTGCAATAAAACCTGTGCAAAGATCAGTGACTGCAAGATATCGAAAGAACAGCTTTGTCGGTGGATGAACAGAAGACACTTTACGGAGAGCGATTAGGATCATAACATTGCTCAGCGATGCGGTGATAGAAAGAAATATATTCAAAGTTGAAAGAAATACAATGATGCCTCGTAAACTTGTGCCTTCTGGGTTCGAAATTACGTCTGGCTTTCTGGTAACGTTAGCCATTTTTTTTGGTTTTCGCTAACAGAGCGTCGGCTTGGAGGATAGTATTGTTTTACTGTCCTTTAAATAAGGAAGTATTCTTAAGCAGGAGCAGCTGTTTCTTATACCTGTTTTCCACTAATTATTAACTATTTTTACTAATTTATGCAACATTGCCCTCTTGAATATTTCTAATATTCTGACATAATAACCGCGTTATAGCGATGAAAGCCAGACAAATGCTAGGTGACAACGTTCGGTTAAAATACAAATTTCCTTCAAAATTGAAGCTTATTTAACATTACATAAAGTAAACTCGATTTTTTTTTCTCTTTCACTTCCCAAAATATTTCTATCATTTTATTAACATTCATCATACTCCCGGTTATGTGGTACATTTTATTACCAGTAACTTAAAGGAAAGAGAAGCTGTAGAGGAAACACACGAAAACATTCAGCTCGGTTTTTTCTTGGTTTTTCAACAAACGTTTTCAATTGGTTATTAAAGTGTAAAAAGTAAAAACCAGTAAAAACGCACCTGCGAGTTTTTGAAAACTCACACCCGTATTCAAATTTTTTGGCTTTTAACTTAATAAAACCAATGAAAACGGAAACGCCTTTCCGTGGTTTTTGCCTCGTGTTCTTTGTTTTTCCTGCATTTTAAAAAACCAAATCGATCTGGACCCGCAGGAAAAACGAGTTCATGCGAGCTTATTGATGCTACTTGAATAAACAAATTGACAATAGAACACCGTAAAAGTTGACAGAGCTGATAGTGAGTTATGCTGATAATTGAAATTAAATGACGTTTTTGAAGTGGCTTATGTTCAAATATGAAACCTTCAATGATAAATCTTGAGCGATCACCCAATTGCATGTGATGGCAAACAGAAAGTGGAAAAATATACAAAGGTAGGAATTATGTACCTCAAGAGGTTAAAGACGGAGTTTTTGTTTCTTTTGGCAATAATCCATGTTGTGTTTCCCATGGCCACAAGCTACCGATATTTGCATATCACGTTAACAAATTCAAAGTCTACATTTATGAAGCATAGTAAAAACTGGTACCCGCTGATAACTTCAATAAATGCATTATCTGCGTCTAAAATTCCATAAAAAAATAAATGCTCACTGCAAAAATAAATAAATAAATAAATAACTGAGTTATATTTTGGTATAATCTATACCATCAACAGGCTAAAAGTGACATTAAATGTTAAAGAGCAAATGTGGCAATCATGAAAGTATTTGCAAACGCCAGGTAAAAGAGGAAAGGAAAATCGTATGAAAAGGTATGAAGTCTAGAAAAGAACTTTGGCTTTCCCTATTGTCCTCAGAACAAACTTCGCGCCCTGGCAAATTCAGCTGAAGAAAACATAAATTTCCGTAGTCGAAAAAGGGAATAGACTGGCACTGTCCAACCTCGTTCCCAGGACTTTTTCCCTTTTTTAAATTTGGAGCTCTCCAAATTTAAAAAGGGAAAAGTCCTGGAATCGAGGTTGGGCACTGTCTTGTTTACTTTATGTGGCACTTTTATTTTCCGTACCTAACTTTTCAACCAAGCGCTATATTAATATTTCGTTCGTCGTGAATATATTGTATCTTCCAGACTTAAACTTTTAGTAGAAATAAACATCAAACCGGCAATTTTTCTCTTAAATTAAACGAGGAACGCATTCTTTATTTTTTTTTATTTTTATTTTTTGCTAGAGCGAATAGTCTGGCAGCTGTCGATTTCATTTGGTATCTATATTGCGCGGGTGTCTTCTTATTCCTTTCTTCTTTTTTCCATTACACATCAAATATTTCACTTTCATGGATAGCAGAAGTGACTGCCACACGAACTGTATACTTGGACCAAGATGTTAAGCATAAAAACGAATACGAATAGGGCGTGGCTTTGTTGTGGCAACCGGACAAAAAAAACATAACGACAGTTGCTAGGTAGATGGAGATTATCATAGCCCATTGACCCAAGCATATAAGGTACGTGGCCCTGTTTTAGCAACAACAGACAAACAAAAGTTGCCAGATAGAATAAGTTCTGTTCATTATTCAAAATAACGTCATTTTTTTGCCTCTTCAGTTAGAGAATAGAAAGAAGGTTTAAAATCTCGTTTTAAATCTTTAAAACTGAGGCAGAAATTGGATTTTTCTTTCTTTTCATGGGTTGTTCCGCCAGTCGAACACTTGTTCCCGAGCCGCATTCCATAGCAGGCCAAAAGAACTGTTATTCCTCCGAAGAGTACAGAGACCAAGCACGGGCCATGTTTGCGAGAATACATGTTTTCCCCACTACAAAGGAGGCGTGCTCGTTCGGTTGGCTTGTCCGAAGAGAACGGCGTGTACTGGGTTTACTGGCGGCCCGACCGAGCAGGGAATGAAAGGCATGAAATAGGGGAATCAGATGCGAATGTGGCAAGCTTTTTACAGGGAACCAGAAGGAGATGAACAAATCCAAAACAATGTCAGTATGGATTTACTGTGTAGAACGACAGATACCTTCACAAAGGCTGTGTTTATTTGCTAAATTTGATTTTTACTCTTCAGAAGACTACAGAGAACAGGGACCCGTTTGTCGAAATTCCCGATAACTTTCCGGGCTCGAAAACTATTTTAGGTGAACAATATTCTCGAATAGCTATAAAATTTTTATTGATTTTGAAAGCTACATTTTAATCTTTATGATTTCGTGAAGCATCTCGCAAAGTTTGTGCCATCAAATGACAAATAAGTGAGCTCGAAAAAATATTTACTGGGCCCAGAAAGTTATCGACAGTTTCGAGAAACGTGCCCCAGGAGCGATCCATATTGTACGAATACAATCCATGGTCCCCTTATAAATAAAGGAAGCGTGCTAGTTCAGTTTGTTCGCTCTTTGATCGAAACCAGTGCGTTTTGAGCTTACTGGAGATCCGGATGAAGAGAGGACCGTTCGCTAGAAAAAGAGAAATCAGTCACTCATGTGGCGAACTTTCTTCATAGTACCGGCGACATTGATTAATGTATAGAATGACAGAGTGGTTCTCAAAACCTATTTGTGTAGAACTTTATTTTTGGGCTTTTTTATAGCGGACATCTTCCAAATCTTTTAATTTGTATCTTAACGTCAACTAAACGTTTTCTTGAGCGAGGAAGATTATCATTGTTGAGCTTTAAAAGCAAGGATAAATTTTTTTTTCGGGTAACGTATAACTGCATATATTATCGAGTAATCCTGATTGCCTTTTATAATTATTTATTCGTAGTCCTCTTAACGATTTCTACAGAAGTGAGGAAGATGCCTCTTAGCGAAGATTCGCTAATAAGTTTCCCCAGTTGCAAATTCAATGATAATTTAAGTTGTTACTTTTGACAATGGAAAACCCTGTCACGAATAAATTCTGAAAGACATACTGGAAGACGAGAATTTCTTGGTGAGTACCTTGCCCATTTAGCAATCGTCCACTGTGGGATATTTATTTTTGTCCATATGTTTGGACAAAACTTTTTCTTCAGTCTTCCACAGGTAGGACTATTGCACTCTATACTATACAAGAACATTATCGACCTCTTTTTGAAGAATATATAGACGGCATTAATTATACATGAACGTACAACAGTGAACAACTAACACCTTTTTTGGGTAAAGATGTTTGCATGAAAAAGTAGATTTCTCGTAAATTCTACTGTCAGTTCAGTTCGTTTATTGATATAGTGTTCAGTGTTTATAAACCGTAATTATAATGCTAAAACGGTTAACGCTTCCCTAGTTTGCTCCTTTAAGACTTTCAGACGTTATAGGCTTCGTTCCAAAATTTGAACTTCTAAGGTTGTTTATATTAAAGTACACAATAGATACTGACCTTTTACTCTTTATACTGAGCATTCAGGATCCCCTTTTAAAAGGCAAAATGTCGAATGTTTGTTGCGTATTCTGTTATAAATGAATATAGATATATAAACGTACTAGCTGGTTACATGCTGCCAAAAAAAACTCTCTTTCTAAAACCGGAAAAAAATTGAACAACTTTCCTACAATAGCTGTGGTCATCCTGGCCTGATACATTGGTCTACGACAATACCCTATGGGAACTTTACCGGTGGAGGCCCCATTCTAGCGATAACAACCTTTTTGAAGACAAAATAAACCACCAAAGCCCCCAGAAATACACCCAACACAACGCATGCAATCGCCACTCCAGCAACAGCACCCGAAGATAAACGGCTTTTTTCTGCTGTCGATGGCTCTTTGGGGCAGAGAGATGACACGTCTAGAGCATTTGCAGTTGGGTACTGACTCTCGAACGAATAAAAGTTTAGGTTGAGCTCATATTCAATTTTCGCAGTGGCGTTAATCGTTATGTTTCCTTCCACCTCCAGCTTGACAGGAACCTGAAACCCAAACATAAAATGGTAGCTTATTAATAACCCTTTACGCCCCCGTAGTGACAAACATCTTATTTCTCTTTACAATATCACTACTTGAACAAACAAACATGTCATACGAATACAGAAAATGATCGCCAAAGTTAAAATGACTTGATTGTCAAGCAAATTCTCTGCACCAGTGCCGTAAGAAATATATGGGGGACAGTGAGGAGAACACGCATGTTCATATTAGGGCCTTAAAGGTTAACTGTGTCCCGGTGTTTCCTTTCCCGCTCTGACCGCTAGCTGAAGTTTTTCTCGGTAGGCCCGGGTTCAACTCCGGCCACGCTTGTGTTAAAACAGCCAGCTGGCCTTTTCCTGCCAGTTAGAATTCTTAACTTTATTAAGTTTCCGGCACCACACAGGGAGTGCTCAATTAAGCGCTTTATTTTATTTTTGTCAAGTGTGCTTCGAAACTCATAAATAACCATCTCTGATTCGAAATTGCAACTGGTGTCTTCCTGGCCTCCTGAAACCTGCATTTGTAATTGCACTGGTCTAAGAAAACAGACAACGTTTCGCACCGGCGTCACCTGCGGTGCTCCCGTGGAATGACCTCTGAGAAATGAACGCAAAAATTCCCTTGCAAGCGACTCTTAGCTTTCAACTGGCGTATAACCTAAGAAACTCTTTCATATATGGGAGAAAAAAAAATATTTCTAGCCATTTTGGAGCTTGTGCCCTCTTCAGAGTGAATGGTTTCCTGTGATAAGAAATGCCAACTAATTTAGAACCTCCTCCAAGCAATGTCCCCTCACGAAAGATATCACCTCACAAGCAAGTACCTCCCTACGCCGGAAGGGGTCCTCCAACAAAAGTGATTCCGTATAGGGGGTTCCCCCTATGAAAGACTATCCTTTCACAAGAACACGACTCTTGAAGGAGAAGAGAGAACGGAAGTGGGGAGCGTTGTCTTTTGTTGACCAAAAATATGTTCATGAGAAATCTTACCGGTTGTGCCTCAAGATTCTGTTGCCAGTCCGTTCGCGTAAAGTACCACCTCCATATTGTTTTTGCCTCCACGTCTCCAGGCCAATTATCAAGTCTCTGCTGCCATACGTCGCACTTTATACCTCGAGTTACTGCCATTCCCTGGTAAAAGGGCTTCGTGCCGGAATCCTCAAACAATGTTAGTATACCAAACGGCGCATTGATCCTGTAGTGATATCTTCCAGCCACCAGGCCTGGTTGCGTACTCGTTAATTCCTGCTCTTGGCAACGGCCTGAAATTTACAGAACTTTGAAATTATGTTTTGATCTATCACTGATCAACTTTAGCTCACTTTTACCTCCATCTTGAGACTCCAGTATTTTAACGGGTGATTTGACAATAGGAGGTACGTTTTTTCTTAAACGGTTGTTGCTGAGAAGCGGAGTTTCTATTGAGACTTCGTGATTGACATTTTGTATACTTTCATTTGTGCCATTCTTTTTCATCACAGTCCTAGCTCGTAGACTAATTCCATCTCATCCTTGACAGAAAAGACAAAGTTTTTTTTTTTTTTAAGTAAGCTAAAGACGATTATAAAAAAGGTTGATTCAAAGCATATTCTTACCAGTCTTTCTGTCATAGTAAGTGCTTTTCTTCGTTTTCAAGTCCCGGATGTAAGATCCCGGCACACTCCCTCTGGTTCGATTAGGGCGACCACTATAATCTCTCCTAAACATTTGTTTATCGAGATCATAATATTCCTGTGTAGGCGAAAAGAAAACGAAACTAAAATAAAACAAAGAGAAACTGTAAAGCAAGAATATATGACAGTTTATCGGTTGAATTCTGCGTAACGTTGACTTGCTTATTAATTTTAACCCTCGGACGCACAAGCAAAGTCACTTCCCTACCGACTTTCAGCTGTGCATGCCTTAATCGTGAATTGACCGATCCAGAAGTAAAGACATGTACAACTTTTCTCAGTTTCATCTACAAACTGCCTTCCCTACCCGAGCCGTCCATATGCGACCGGAATCCGTGTTGAGATATTCCAAGTTAATGTCAAATCTCCGGGGGAGTTTTGGTAGTGGAGGGGGGTGAGCTGCCCCCCAGCACCACATTTCCCGTTGAACTTTAAACTCAGGATCCAGGAAGTAAAAATCCAGGAAAGTGTAGGAGTGAATTGTTCCTCCAGTCAGCTTTGGTGCATTCTGCGGTCTCGCTTCCACCACGACTGGAACAGGGGTGTTCCCACATGTGTGCACCCAGCCTTGAACAGAGAACCTAAGACGAATATGATAATAAAAAGCATTACAAGATATTTCCTCAGTCCATTATAATCAGTAATGAAGGCCCGGTTAAACGTTCCAACGTAAGTCTTCACTGACAATGTTGGAACGTTTAGCACCCTATGTTGGGTGACGTTAAAAAAGTGTTTTTGTCTGTTTGTGTTTTTGTTGATATATATTTCTTTCGTTTGTTTATTGGTGAGTAACTTTGTCTCCGATAAAACATCTTGTATAATCATTGTGGACTTTGAAAAACTGCCTAAAATAAGATTGAGCTCCTTGAGCTCATTTCATTCTTTTTGGAGGGGGGGGGGGTCGGGGGGGAGGAGGGCACCTCATGAATACGAAGAAGAAGAAGAAGAAGAAGAAGAAGAAGAAGAAGAAGAAGAAGAAGAAGAAGAAGAAGAATTACATTAACAACAACAACAACACTTACCAGAAGTCCATGGCTGTCTCATTCTTACATATCCTCCACCCTTTTACTGGGATATTTCGCACGATCTTTTTTCCAAGATATCGCGCGTTTTGTGTTTTGTTTTTGTAGACGAGGTCCAACACAACAGTTGCACTGCAAGCATCACCAATCAGCTTCAAGGAGCTTTCATTTGGAGGAAAACGGCATCTGTATCGGTCAAAGCCTTGTTGTGTCCTACAGAATAAACCTGCAGCTAAGACGAATTTGTGACAACCAACTCGGATTTTACGGGATAGGTACTAGAAACCCCCACCACATTTTCAGAGTAAAATTAAAACGTCTTCTTCTGGATTCCTCCATGAAAAACACCTCTCTGTTACGGACGGTCCGAAACTGAGAGCAGAATTCATAGAAACTTGCCTCTTCACAGTGTTCTCCAGAAGCGCCGGCGACCGGCGTTTTCGCCGGCTACTCGTGCCTAAAATGCCGGCTACTTTGTTAGACCAAATTACAAGTAATTTTCAACTTGTGTTCAGTTCCGTACTCAACTTATTTCGGTTATCACATAATCATTTCGAGCGAATGATACGTCAGTTTGTATATATGTAAGCATTGGTCACCCTTGCTTCTTAACGTTCCTTCGTACTTCAGTTCATTTGTACACTACTACCGTTTCTCTTGTTTCCTCAATGTTTTTACGTACGTCAGTTCATTTCTCAGACAGCTTCTTTTCATACGGTACTAGTTTTTTCTTCCATCATTCTCGTTACGGCGTTAGTCTTCTTTTCTAGATGTTTCTCAAAAGTTTCTCTGCACGTTAGTTCGTTTGCACTGCATTAATTTGACTTCAAAACGTTTTTCCGCACGTTACGGCATTAGTCTTCTTTTCTTAACGTTTCTCTGCTCGTTAGTTCGTTTGTAATGCAGTAATTTTGACTTCAAAACGTTTCTCCGCACGTTCATACGGCGTTAGTCGTGTCTTCTTAAGGTTTCTCCGCTCGTTGGTTCATGTGTACTGCATTCACTTTGACTACTAAACGGTTCTCCATAGGTAACGGCGTTAGTCGTGCCTTCTAAACGTTTCTCCGCTCGTTAGTTTGTGTGTAATACATTCATTTTGTCTTATAAATGGTTCTCCGTACATTACGGCGTTAGTCTTTTCTTCTAAACGTTTCTCCATATGTTAGTTCGTTTGTACGGCAATGATCTTGCCTTCTAAACGTTTCTCTCTATACGTTACGGCGTTAGTCTTGTTTTATAAACGTTTCTCCGCGCGTAAGTTCTTTTGTACGGGAAAAGGCTTGTCCTCTAAAC
This sequence comes from Siderastrea radians, assembly GCA_964017195.1. Taxonomy (NCBI): domain Eukaryota; kingdom Metazoa; phylum Cnidaria; class Anthozoa; order Scleractinia; family Rhizangiidae; genus Siderastrea; species Siderastrea radians. Next base: position 14,206,424 of record OZ024899.1, read on the forward strand.
GTTTTTCCGTACTTCAGTTGGTTTGTATGGCATTGATCTTGTCTTCTAAGCGCTTCTCTGTACTTTAGTAGTTTTTGTACGGCTTGAAGTCTTGTCCATCTAAACGTTTCTCCGTATGTTAGTTCGTTTGTACGGCAATGATTAGCCTCAGTGTCTTTCAAATAATATTTGGTAGTGTCTGTTATGCGAATGTCTAATGGCGAAAGCAGCGACCCGATCAGATTTTGCATACTAGTGTTATTTTATATGGGTTCCTTGTTTTGAGGACTCGTCCCAAAAGAAAAATTTAATATGGCATGCCATTTTGTGTCATTTCTTTCACTGCTTATTGTGTAGACCATCATTTCCGCGTGTCTGTGCATTCTCCTTTTCTTGCATAATCCATTGGAGGGTCACTTACATAGTTCCAAATTTGCACGGAAGCTGAGCAAAAATGATATATATTTTTTCTTTCTGTGTTGGCCCTAAAATGCACCAGATTGCATCTCCAGCCACATACTTTTAAAAGATTTTCCAGGGGAGCATGCCCCCGGACCCCCCTAGGGACTCGTACCCTTAGGGAACTCGATTGCCAAGTGCCGGCTACTCTCAATTGGCGACAGCCTACTCTAAAATCTCTGGAGAACACTGCTCTTCATTATGATACGGATACCCCATATAATCTCGACGAATATCAAAAAGTTGCCTACAAGAACCTTGGCTCACACATGCCACCTCTGCTAGGACCTGTCGTTCTGGCCAGCGGACTGAATTGGCCAGTGGATCAGTAGCTGTCAAATAGGAACAGCTCTAAGAGTGATTCAGTACGGCCTGTGGAGCGGGAGCAATTATTTTCAGTGATGACTAGGGACCTCTCCCCCCGCCGACTGACGTGTATCATTCTCTTTTTCATGTGCGTGACGTCTAATTCTGATCCTATCTTCTTGCTTCGTCGGCCATCTTTGATCAGACGGTGAAGCAGTGGTTGCGTGACAAAGAGGGAGAGGAGCTATCCATTTTATAGCGTGGGTACTTGTTTAATGGGCTGTTTTATAAGGGTTTCCAATTTAAAAACTGGAAACTTTTTATTGTCTTCTTCTACTTGCTTTGCTTTTGTTTTTGCTTCTTGTTTGGGCGTCTGTCTTTAAAACAAAACCGGCCGTATTTTATTGCATGTAGTTCTTCGATATTATCCCACAATTTTTTAAAATGCTTCGTGATTCCATATCATCTTCCAAGCTTAATAAACGTAATCCTTTCTCAACAAATGTTAGTAGTCCGAAGATAATTCTCTCCTAAGATTTTAGTCGTTTGTTTGTTTTCAAAATAAAAATTGGTATTTTGTTACAGCAATTTGGTGACATATTTACGTGCTGACATGAATTAACTTTCAATTAACTGATGTCTCTTTAAGAAGAAGTGCTCACGACAGGAACTCTTTTTCTAAAGAGTATGTGGCTTATGTCATCCTTTCTCGTGAAATGTTAGTAGTTCGAAGATAATACTTTTCTATGATTCTGTGGGAAATACCGCACAAAAATTCTCTCCTCCGCACTGAATTCTTAGCCGCTTGCCTTAGCATGATATGGGGGTAAATAAAATCTTAGCTTTTGTGTTTTATCAATACCGGGTATATATGGACTTCCAATTTAAAGGGTATGATTTGTTTACATCTTGCAGTAAGATATACACCTGATTAGCACAGATATCGTAACTAGGAAGGTGCATAAAAAATTGCCTTTGAAACCATATTCATGGTTAGTGAGTCATAATGATCAACACATACACCTCAAATTAAAAACTTTAATAACATTAAGGAGCATGGCATTTATTTGCATAGATACACTTGGAATTTTATCCACCGTTTCAATGGCTAGATAGAACCACGTTGACTGCATAAAACCACAAGAAAAAGCATGCTTCAGACTCCAAAAAAAAAAGGAAAAAGCAACGATGGCGAAATAAAGAAAGAGGGCTAGAACACAAAAACAAGACGCATGTAAACCCCTATTTATCATACATACTTATGTATCAGTCAATTCCAGCGGTGCCCATCCCCCCCCCCGGGCCAACCCCCCAGCATTAGCATTTTTTTTTAAATGGCAAATTCCCGGGGGTGGGGACAAGTAAGTCCGTCAAATGCCCCGGGGTGGGACCAAAATAGAAGGCAAATGCCCCACCCCCGGGATCATCTAGAAAGCAACACTGCTCAAGATTCTAATAATAAATCATAACGAAAAAAAGTGTCACTCATCATTATTATCAATGCGCTTCGGTTATTTTATAACTGTGCGTCTCCCCTTCCCTTGTTCAATTTTGTTTTCAAAATGATACTTTATTAATATCAATAACACGTTCATTTATTTGATTTTGACAAACACAACTTATAAGTGTTTTATTAAATAAGCTATATCAAAAGAAATGCTTAAATAATTTCGAAGAACTGAAAATGCATGATCTGTATTTAACAAACGGCCAAAAACATAAAATATTTTTACTAAACTGGAATAGCTTAAAAATCCGAATAGTACGTAGAATTAATTTCACTTGATACAGTATTTAATCAACAAACGATGAAATCAATCAGCGAACAGTAACAAAGGAATGGAAGATCATGGACGACCTCAGACTGACTACACCGGAACGTTTTTCTCACCTTGTCAAATGCCCCAGGGTCGTCCCGGGGGTAGGCAAATGCCCGACCCCCGGGCAGTGATAAAATTTCAAATGCCCCACCCCCGGGATTACAACGTGAGCAAATGCCCGACTAATGCCCGGGGGGGGTGGGATGGGCACCGCTGGAATTGACTGATGCATTAGGGGCCGATTACGTGAGGCGGGCTGGCCCGGTTAGCCGGGCTGGCTCGGTTTGCCAGGATCTCAGCATGTCTGTTAAACACGCTAAAAATCAACTTCGCGATTACATGGAAAAATCTCAGCCCGGCCAGCTGGGATCCCGGTATCGCGATGCCGGGATCCCGGCTAGCCGGGCTGAAAATTTACCACGTAATCGCGATTGCAGGGCCAGCCTGGCTAGCCGCGCCAACACCTTCAGAGCAAAATGGATCACCAGAAGTTCAATATTTTCCTTTCTATATAACACATAAAGGTTTATCAGACCATACAGCTACATAAAACTGAAAATAATACACCAAAATAGTGGATTAGCAAAAGTAAAATCACTCGATTCATTCTCTTTGAGGTAGCCATCTTTTCACACGACAGCTTCTAAATTTAGCCGCAGGCAAACCTCATGTAATACCGGGCTGAATAGTCATCTCGGCAAAGCAAGCCAGCCCCCCTCATGTAACCGGGCCAGCCCCCCTCATGTAACTGGGCCAGCTCCCCTCATGTAATCGGCCCCTTAGTACAGGGATCGTGCATATGACACAAGATCTGACTCAAGAAGGAAAAAAAATAATCGGGGTTAATCTCACCATTTGTAACTCCAGCAGTCCTCAAGATACACATGATCAATCTCATTCTCCGGTTTGTTCCAGTACGACTCCCAATCGTAGTCACTTGCAATCAGAGTAAATGCACCTCGTTCTTTCTCCGCGTCGAATCGCTCGTCCACGAAATAGGTCTCGTTCCTGTGGCTCAAACTTATCTCCATTCGGGTGTGAAACTGTGGCGGTGTAACATTTTGCGGGAAAGGCTCGTAATTTGGATCCTGTGAGTTACTGGAGCAATCAAGAGCGCTTGTCAGCTCGGCGGAGGAAAGCAAGCACAAGATTAGAGAGGCTATTCTCGAAAGCATCTTGATGAGAGTAGAGCAACTGAATTGAAAGGTTGCGTAAAGTTGTCCTTTCTGCATCTACTGGTATTGCTGCATCTGGTATAAGGTTACGTTAGGAATGTTGAGAACTCGTCTTGGATGCTTGACTCTATTGTTTGTGTACATAGGGTTTACGTTTGGTGATGATAAACTCGTCACTCTTACTCTTCATGTCAGCTTAAAAGAGGTTTTTATCCAGTGGAGGTATTCAATGTCATACAAACTCGACGGATCGGTGTGTTCGTCGGTAGGGCTTAAAATTCGTAATCCGTTCACTGACCTCAGCGTTTGCTTATAAAATGCTCGAGCGCGCAAGGGAAAGAAAACTGGGGTTTTTAACGCTCTGGGAGGTTGGTGGAGACCACCATTGCGTGACTCAGACAACTGCTCTTGAGGGGAGGGAACTGCTCGTTTCACTATCCCGAAGGGAGACAAACGTGATTTGAGTTGCTGGAACAATCTAAAGCAATCACGATTCAGCACAAAGGATCAAAATCAATGAGGGCAGCTTTATTGAATTTTTCAAATGACGGCTTCTTAGAAGAGCACCTAGAATATAGGCATGCTTTGCTAAAAACAATAAAAACAGTAAAAAAGTAACTGGAAGGTAAAAGTAAAAAAAAAAAAAATTAGTGAAACAACCTACAACTGAGCTCAGTTTCCTCAAGATAATCTTGCTTATAACCTGTGCCGTGCCACTGGAAAACGGCACTGAAATATATAGTAACAGTTTCAGCAATTACTGCATGAATAATAATAGTAATAATAATAATAATAATAATAATAATAATAATGATAATGATAATGATAATGATAATGATAATAATAATAATAATAATAATAATAATAATAATAAGGAGAAGAAGAAGAAAAAGAAGAAGAAGAAGAAGAAGAAGAAAACGTTTTTTTTTTCACAGCACATCCATTTAAAATAGAAATTGCTTTTATCTGTAAAAAAGCTAAAACTACAAAACTAGAAATAAAGCTAAAATTCTTGTACAACTATAAGCCATCAAAATTAAGAGAATTTAAGAAGGAGGTCTTAGATTTCCACTTTACTTTGTCTAAGGTAAGCTGTTTAGTTTATCTTGCATCAAAGAGCTGGACGTATGTGTAGTAAATTGTTTTCTCTACAGTTATTTTCTAACTCTGGTGGAGTACAGTATGTGGTCTTTGGTCCGCGAGGTCCTTGGTCCGCGAGGTCCTTGGTCCGCGACTTTTCCGAACGTGATGTAATATTTCGCTCGTTGAGCAGAATACGACAAAAACGAATCCGTCCGATGATTTATTGTTTATTCTTCTTCCATTAGACGAAGTTTCGGCTTTCCTGCTTTTGGTGAAGGCGCGGAATTCAAGTTTATTGACAGGTAGGCCAATTAGTCTTTTTTGAAGTGTTTATTTTTGCGGCTCCGTAAATTACATGGCCATGTTTACTTGGCTTGTGCCGCGATGAAACGCAACGGGAGGACATGTCTTTCTGAAAAACAAGATTACAGATAAACTTATTTCTGCTTTTGTGAACGAATTTGCTGTAGAGTTTGAAAGTTTTGTTTTATCGTCCCTTGAAAAATATCAACAATTTCGCATATGGGTCCTTGGCCCGCGACCCATGACCCTAGAGAACTTACATTTCGCAAAGCGGGTGAAGAAAACCTCAGATAAATGGAAACGGCCTTTGGTTTTGCTGAATATTTTCAAAATCTTCTTATTCATGTTTATGAATGGGGTTAACTTCTCTTGTATACCTAGAACACATATAAGCTCGTAGTCTTGTAATTATTTTCGACTGCGTGTGGGGCTTGTGTGAGAGACTGTTGTCTGAAAAGTGAAACATATTATTTTATACTCACAGCGACTTTGCAACAAGACTGTAGCTTAGATATGTCAATGATAAGAAAGAATAAATAAAATATTATTAAATTTTCATTCTCTTACGGAAATTATTGGGACTCACAGGTACTTTCCGTGCTGTTTACATGATTCGCGGACCAAGGACCACATTCACGGATCAAGGGCCCGCAAGCACGGACACCTTTTTTCGAATTACAAGAAAAATATTTAAGTTTGGAACTTACCACTTTAAAATTATCGTGAGAAACATAAAAGCTATCTTCAGGGAAAACCTCAGTCCACTACGTTTTGATTCAGGTAAGATATTCGAGATTATAATTTTAACTCGGGGACCAAGGACCACATACTGTATACTGCTCGTGCAAAAAAGTTCAATACGGGTAAAGCTAACGAGTCTATAGACCGTGTGGCACTAAAGTTTTGCGGGTTCTAATTTTTGCGATTTTTGCGGTTTTCTTCGCGATCCGCAAAAATAAGTTCCCGCAAAATAAAATTACCGCAAATTCTTTTTCCGCAAAAATTTACTCCACTGTAGAAATTATATACAAAAATACTGGTTTGAAGGAGAAAATGCCATAGATAACTGGGTGGATAATACATCAAGTGGTACCCTAGTTTTTGTCGATCCATTGTAGTGTAATAGAGTGACATTGATTAATCTGTCTTACATTCCCGTGTTGTTTTATCTGCATTTCAATTGCACATAAAACAATGTTATCAGTTCCGTTTGAACGCGACTTCCAGAAAATCGCAAAAATTAATTCCCAGCAAGAAAAACCAGTCTTTTCCAATCGCAAAAATTAGTTCCTGCAAAACACAAAAAAATCGCCAATCCGCAAAATTAAACTCCCGCAAAAATTTGGTGCCACACGGTATTTGATTTCCGGTTTCTTTTTTTCATTGGAGGTGGGGGCAGTGCCAGGGAGGGGGGGGGGGAGAGAGTTAGAAGGAAAAGGCGAGGAGACCTAGAAAGAATAAGATGTGGCAAAATGGAACAAATTGTACTTCTAGTTGGTAAAGTTTCAAGTAGTAGGAACCACCATAGAAAGGGATGGCGGGGGACGGGGGAGGGGTGAGGTGCGGTATTGAAAGCAATAATTTTAGACACCCCTGCGTTGCTCTTCTGCCACCTCCTTTTTCCTCGAAACGAAAAACTGGTCACTTAAGGACGGTGCCTCTTTTTGCTACTGCGCATACGTTCTGCGCATCTCGGGATATTCGGGTTTCTTAAGAAATTTACTCACTAATACAGCAATATTTTTGCGCGGTTTAAGACTATGTGGAAAAAGTATATCTTAACAAGAGCTATCATAATGCAAAAAGAAAATTGGGGACAACCGTACATTTTGCAGAGATAATTGAGCTTAAATTTGGAAAGAAATTGCCATACATATTCTTTGCATATGCATTTCAAAGCTTTTTTTAGAATTATGGTTGCTTAATTATCTCTGAAAAATGCGTGATTATCCAGATTTTATTTTTTGGATTCCAATAACCCTTGCTAACATTTACTTTTCCCCACAGTCAAAACTTTTGCAAAAATAGATCTGTTTTAGGGGTCACCACCTTTACACACAAAGAAAATTAACCACAAATGTTCGTCAAAACATCAGTCCCAGTACAAGAGAAGCAACTGCAATCCCAACTATCGCTCCAGATGACAAACGTCTCATTTGACTCGATGCACCTTTGGCACACAAGGACGAGATGTCGAATGCGTTGGGGGTTGGTGTTTGGCTTTCAAACGCATAAAAGTTGAGATTAAACTTCAGGTGGGCATCAAAGGTCGCATTAATTTTGAGCGTTCCTTCAATCTCCAGTTTAACAGGGACCTGTTGTAAACGATAAAGAAAAAAAACATACAAAATCGATCAACTTACTGAGTTGGAAATTCTCCTAATAATGCCATAACCATGTGGTAATAAATAGTACAAATTGGAAATTTATTAGAGATTACACTGAGAATATAATTACGGTTACCAAAGTTTATGGGGGGGGGGGGGGACAGACGTTTCGGACCTTGCATTGTTTTTGTCAGTTGTGGTAATAGCCTTAGCGGCTCCTCGCTTTTCTTTTGGGTACAAAGAAAGGGGAAACGGGTAACCGAAGGGGGGATATTTTCGACCGCGTTTCCTGCATGCCGACTTCACGTAGTAACAATAGGCTGACGACAGAGAATAAATGAAGCGAGACCAGGCGGAGGAAGGATCGACATAAATGACTATACATTTCAGCTTACCGGTTGTGGTTCTTTATTCTCCACCCAAGTTTTCTGGGTAAAGTACCATTTCCAAACTTGTTTTCCTGTTACACTGCCTGGCCAGTTCACTCGCGTCTGCTGCCACACGTCACACTCAATTTGTCGAGTGACACCTCGTCCCCTGTACACAGGTTTAGCTTCAGGGTCCTCAAACAGGACGACTTTACCAAATGGTGTGTCAATTCTGTAGTTGTACTTTGTGACTATAAGTTTGGGTTCACCCACTTTGAAGTCGCCACAACGACCTGGCGAAAACAAAAGCTTTCTTATCGAACGCAAAAGGTGAAGACGACCACGGCTGCCCCTTAAAGCCAGTTTCTGTAGCATGGTGTAACTAAGAGTTATTGCCCAAATCAACCCACGAAACAACTCCAATTTTTAATTAAAGGCTGGTTTCCATATGTTCGCTGCGATCGCTAGGAAAAACGTTCAGCAATTGTTGCGATCATGTGGAAACCACTTGTTAGCGATCGTAACGATAACAGCAATCATATGGAAACCAGCCTATATGGAAACTGCTCAGCGATCAAAGTCGCAACGACCGCTCAACTTTTTTGGTAGGGATCGTAGCGATCATGTGAAAACTAGCGTGGCGATCATATGAAAACTAGCCTTGAGGACAAACAAACAGACAAACAAAACAAAAGAAGAAAAAAATAACAACAGAAACAACAACAAATAAAACACATCCTTTGTATGCCTCACCGGTGCCTCGGTTGTAGCGTGTGCTTTTACCCGTTTTCATGTCCCGGATGTCAACACTCGGTCCAGTCCCCAACAAGGGAGGCTGAGTACCACGGGCATCAAAATCTACTCTGAACAGCTGTTTGTCGAGGTCGTAATATTCCTGCATGAAGAAGCAAGTCTTAGTGGCCGACATTGAGGTTTCCATTTATAGACTAAAACAGTACAACCACGTTGTACGGCATAATAAACAGTAAAACGGGAAAGCACTGGTCAACAGCTTTCATATTTCAATGGTAACGTTTCAGGACTTAATTCAGCTATAGGCCCGAAAGTTTGAACCATCTTATGGCTTCGTTGTTGTTGCTGTTGTTTAACTTTTGCTCAACTTGTATACTTTGTCCATACTTTTAAAAAAATAGCTCAGTCATAGTCACTAGTACATTACTTACTCGCACCCCCCGGATTCTAGAGGATTCCGTGTTTACAGACTCAAGGTTAACGTCAAATCTCCGGGGGAGTTTGGGTAGAGGAGGAGAGTTGAATGCTCCCTGACACCAGAATTCCTCTGGAACCTTAAACATCACGTCATTGGTGACAAAGTCAAGGAAACTGTAAGAATGTATTAGACCACTACTTAAGTTAAGGGCGCTGTCTGGCCGAGCCTCCACGAGCACTGGAACGGGCCAATCAGTGACCGTAAACCTGGAATAACAACATCACGGTAAAGGAAGGTTAGTTTTGGCTGTCTAAAATATTGGGCAATAAAAAAGTTAATTTTCAGCTGTTCGATCAGTCTTTCGTTTCGTTTAAAATTTGATTTATTAGACTTTAAAATAATGGGTCGTTCCGGATCTAAACAAAAGTGACAGTGACCAATAACTAGATTCTCCTCTTGACATCAATCCTTTATCACGACATGATCAAACATGCAGTTCGTGAGAATGAAAGAAATGATCACCAAAGATAACGAGGCCTAGTTTTCCATTAGCACGGCAGGAACAGAGAATCAGACTCTTCATAAGCATGCGTTGATGTTTATGTTAATAGCTGTCCTATTCTTGTCCACAGGGTTTAACGGTTTAACCGCTGTCCGAAGAAACTAAGGCCATGGACATGTGTACTAGGACGTAGCCTATCATTACAGATGTGCTTGTGCTTAATTGCGCATACGCTGGTGTCGCTTGTGACAACCAGCCTTTTCAGACTTTTCAGTCCTTGCTTAAAAAATGAAAGAGGACGATGGGAGCGAGTCTGAGATAAGGCTTGCAAAGGAGGATGGGAGGAGAGTCGGGCTGAGGTTGTATGGGAGACCAGGTTTCTCGGGGCGCACTCGGTCGCACTGTGGAATTAATCCTGTCTGTAGCTTTCGGTAGAAGGAGAGAGGGCTAAAGATAATAGAGCATTCTTGAATATTCTAACTTTTTACTTAAATTTTCTGCTAGTTTAGAGAGTTCCTTAGAACCGGTATTCAAGACTAACCAAAAGTCCATTGCCGTCTCATTCTTACATATCCTCCATCCTTTTGCTGGAATGTTTCGCACGGTTTTCTTTCCAAGATATCTGGCGTTTTCGGTTTTGTTTTTGTAGACGAGGTCTAAAACAACAGCTGCACTGCAAACATCACTGATCAGCTTCAAGGAGCTTTCATTTGGAGGAAAACGGCATTTGTAACGATCATACAATTGCTGTGTCCTAAAAGAAATACAGTGATGATGATGATGAAAAATAAACGTTTTTATAGATGGGGGGGGGGAACTAGTCTTCAGTGGAGGGACTCAGAGAATAGGGAATAGGGAGGAAGGTCAGGGGCGGGACGCTAGGTGGAAAAAATTGTGACAGGGAAGGGGGGGGGGGAGTGGGAACCGCCCACAAATTGAAAAAACTGAGTACCTCGGAGTCCAGGCGAGAGCACGGGCGGACAATCCAGACTGTTCGAGGCAGCGTGACGTCACGGCACGCTATTTGAATTCATACATTTACTGTAATTTCTATAACGTCTACCTTCGGCTAGATTCAAGTGATCGGAAGAAATGCTCCATAAAATACTGAATTTTACATCTTTCGATCCCACTGTGATACACTGTAAGGAAGATGAATAAAGTTAACTTACCTTATGTCTTCTGTGTGGTCTTTTGCGATTTTATGGCGTTTTTCTCAAAACAGTGTATCACAATTCCGGATCGAAATCGACCCATTATTTTTTTCCATGAAAAGTATCACTTTTGCCACGTGCACCGGTTGTATATACGACTCGTATTCGCCGTACGACTCGCTTGAGCTGCCGATCTTTACCTTCACGACTTGAACAAGTGCTGACTCAGTATTGGACATGGATGGCTTGAAAGTTACTAAAATTAAGAAAATTACTAAAACTCTGGCCTCTTGGAGCAAAAAATGGTGTTCACGATGTCGGTGATTTCGTTATATCGGGATTGGGATCTTCTCCATACATTCTACTGTAACTTGGGACCAGCTGAAGAATATCGTTCGTCATATCGGGTTTCTATTGTAATTCAATTCTAAGTTTCAAAAAACCATGAAAAAAAATTCAACAGGTTACAGCCGTTCTACTTTGAAAATAAATGTGGCATGCGCACAAACACAAGAGCATATAAGGTGAAAATTGTTGCCTGTCGCTGTTTTGCTACTTGATGACCTATTTTTACGCAATGTACTCACAGAGTCACAAGCGATTCAAGCAAGTATATTGCCTCCACAATGAGCGTATTACGTAATACTAAAGAACTCACCATTCGAAACTCCAGCATTGCTTCTCGAAGACACGATCAATTTCCTTTGTCAATCTGTCGTAGTAAACTCCCCAGAAACTGCTGTTCTCGGCCCACATAGAGACAACTCCCTTTTCACTCCTTGCATCGAACGATTCCGTAACAAAGTAAGTGGTATCTCTGTTGTTAAGCCGTATTTCTATGCGCGTCTTAAATCGAGAGAAATAATCCCTTTGCGGGAAAGACTCGTAACGTGAAGCCCCAGCATTGCTTGAACAATCAAGAGCGTTCACCAGCTCTGGGAGGAAAATCAAACCGAAAGCAAAGACTTTGAAATAGGCATGCATCTCTGTGCAAAAATTGAAATAGCAGACTTTGTAGCTACTCCTTGAAATACAATAAATTGTGTGACGTGACATACATATTGGCACTTTCCTAAACGTCATTTCTGCATCACACAAGTTTACTCAGGTCAAACAACGTGTCGTGCAATGCAACGACGTCCATACTTTTACTCCAAGTTGCAACTTCTTAAAAACGTTTGTAACTCTGCAACCGGATCGTTTCTTCTAAATTTATACAGGTCGTGAATATCGGACAAAGGCAAATTCAAAGCATTTTACTTGGATAAACTTACTTATCCAACTCCAATGTGTCTGTTAATCAATAGTCAGCCTAAAATAAGGGTAACTATAACTGTAGATCAAGGAAACTTTTGAATTGAAAGGAAACTCATGTCACTTGCCATGCAGTATTAGTGAAATTGTCAATTAATTTATGACAAGGTGCGAAATTTAATCATAACTTCTAATCTCTTAAGAAGGTATACATGCATGTTTCATTTTTCTTCAGAGAATTATGTAGAGGTAAATTGTAATAGCAGGGGTGTTGCGATTTTCATTCTCACCTCGTGTCGTACTTTAAAGAACAAGGTACATAAGCATTTACTATTTCCTTTGGCATGTTCATATGTAATATGTTCTATTCCCGCTCGCGTGTATTTAGTTGACTAGGCCCCTTCTTTAAAGAGATGGATACAGCTTCACCCCTTGAAGGAGTCGTACAACTCCTCACGAGTATAAGTTGATATTAAGCCCCTCGTTTAGTCGTACGATACGATTCACGAGTGCAAGTTGACTGTTGGCCCAGGACTGTAGGCCGCTTCTTTCACAAGATGGAGTTTCACCACTTGAACGATAAATAACCCTTTCAGTTATTATTTTTCCATGAGGAGTATCACTTTTGCCACATGTACCTGTTATACGACTCGTATTCGCCGTACGACTCGCTCGAGTTGAATCATCATTTTAACGACTTGAACAAGTGGTGGTGACTTAGTATTAGACATGGATGGCTTGAAAGTTGCTAAAACTAAGAAAATTACTAAAAATCTGGCCTCTTGGAACAAAAATATCTTCTAAATGAATAGCCTTTAGCAAAGTAAAGCAGCGTAGTAAGTCGACTATGGAAGCAGCCTATTACGGGTATCAAGGTATTGATGATTCCTATTTCTCCTTATCCATATCGCGTATCGGCCTCCCTAAACATATCCCCACCGATATTACTAAGTTCGTGCCACTTAATTAATATGCCAATAATTTGAGACATTTTCAGGATATTTTCGAAAAATCACTTCTTAAAATCGTTATTTTCTGAGACTTTTTTATGTCTTATTAGATTGATACAAGTATAAAATTAAATGTATATTAAATGTATATTCAACCTATATTAAATGGATTTATATTAAAACTTTTAACATTCATTTTAATTAAAATTAATACAATTTTTTCCCCAACAAAGTCTTTCGGGCGGAGCCTTCCCGTATAGCCCACTGTAGGGAGTACCCCCCCCCCGGATTCCGAGTTTTAGTCTGACTCATTGTAACTGTCTGTGCGTGAGCGAACCGGTCACAAAATTACAGTGCGCAGCTCAACATTGTCTTAAAGAGAAGTTCGTAGTGATAAACCATAATCCATACTAAAAATAATCCATTGGATGGTCTTGAAAGAAAGGATGGACTTTAAAGCTACAAAAAGAAAAAAAAACGTAACAAGGTCTCAACGGCATCTCTCTCAGGTTTAATTTAGCTGTCAACAGTTAAAAAAACAAACACTTTAAAACAAAAACAACTTAAAATAACGTTCAAAATATAAAAGGTAGCATTGTTTTTTAAGTTTACATGCTTTTCTCGATACGTTCATGCAAAATTTCTTAAATGAGTTCAAGTGTGAGTCAACAGATGAGTTCATGACTTGTTTATTTTCGATTTCTTGGATGAATTTATCGCTGGATTCGTAATTTCATGGGGAACTACATGGAGGGAGGGGCTCATCGACCACTTCCTAAGTGAGCTCAACAGTGAGGCCATGGGTGCGGTTGAGTTCGCCAGTGCCAGATGAAGGAAACAGGAGACGTCTGCAGGAAGGCTAATTCAAGGCTGGCTTTATGGGTGAGTGTAAAGGTGAGTAGATTGTGTGTGCGTTGAGGACCCAGAGGTGGGCGGGGGAAAGTCAAAAGGAGCAAAAGAAATAATAATAATAATAATTTAATAATAATAATAATAAATTTTATTACAAAATTGCTAACTATTAACATAATCTAATGCAAAACCTTATGTACATTTAACATTTAACATTAAAAGTGGTATAAAGTTAAAAAATTCTAAGCTTACAAGCTACTAGTATTTAAAATATGTTTTAAAATAGTTGTTCAAGAATAGGCACTCTGTAATGAAAAGCTTAATAATAATAAAAATAATAATGATGATAATAATAATAATAATAATAACAACAACAACAACAATAATAATAATAATAATAATAATAATAATAATAAACTTTCCCTCACCCCCTGATAAGTGAAATGCATGGCGACTCAGCGGATGAAATGAAAACAAATTAAATTGCTTCCATATCGATCGGTCCGCCACTCAAAGAAAAGGAACCCACCAATATTTCCAAGACTTTCAACACAAGCCGTTTCTGCCTGAACTGTCTGAGAAACAGCAATTAAGAGAAGCTCGTAGTGGTCAATCATCCACACTGAAAAATGCCATTGAAAGAAGGGATGGACATGGCTCAGGCTAAAAAAATATTTCCCAAATGTGCTTAAACATGTAAACAAAAAATCTTCTTAAGGAGGAGTATGAACGTTTGTAATATCCCGGCACTTACGAATTGTCATCACTAAACAGAACTAAACGGTAATTTTTTTCAACACTGTTTTATTGCTTACTCAGCAAGAGCGTACAGTTTACAATATTGACGATTAAACATAATGTAAAGATTTAATTGCGCTTGATCTTTAAAGCTGGGGAGACCTAGCTGATCTTACTTAGGGCCGGGGTGCTGTCTAATCGATTCCTACATACGAAAGTACCCGCTTGTGTTCCCACAACAACAACAAAATTTGACGCAGTACCAAATATACAATTTAAACACAAAAACAAACCTCGATATTTCTGACTAAAAGAAAAGGAAAAGCGCAATTAAATATTTGCAATGAACACGCTGATCAATTAACTGATGCACTCGACAAACCAAATCAAGAAAAGATATTAAGGGTGCATTCTTTTGGGACTATTCTGGCTATTCTTATTCCGGTTTAGGATTAACAGAATACGCAGAATTTCAATTTCGAAAAGAACGCTTCTTCTGAAAACAGAATACCCATGGCAGAGGTGACCTGAGAACCACTATTTCTGCACACGCGCGGGCGGCCGCGTAGGATTTCCCGCCAAAAATTTCCCAAAAGAACGCGTATTCTGTCTATTCCGAGTAAACCGTATTCCTTTCATTCCTTTCATTCTGCTATCGGGAGCAGAATGAACGGAATGATATTCCGTTCATTCCGAAAACAGCATCACCCCCAAAAGAATACAGATACCGTCTATTCCGAGTATTCCTATTCCGGAATAGTCCCAAAAGAACGCGCTCTAAGTAAAAATAAGTAATTACACACTAGTTTCACTGAAAAACAAGACAGCCAAATATAATATATAGATTTAGCCAAGCCTAAAAGCGGAGCCCCCCTTTTTGTTTTGTCTGTTTTTTGCTTTTAGTTTGTTTTTGCTGGCAGTTATTAATTTGTGAAAATACTCTCATCCAAGTCGTTTAAAAAAAAAAAAAAAAACAAAGAAAAAAAAGAAAAATATTCTTGCTCCCACTGAGCGTCGAACCCGGCTCGTCGGCGTGGGGTGCCAGCAACTAATCCACTAGGCCACGGGCGTTAGACACTGTTTAGGTACTTAATTTTAATACTTATTTCTTTCTTCGTGACAAGCTGCCTATTGGCATGAAAATGCTGGTGTTTTTCCTGGCAAAATGTGTTCGAAACGCCGTAAAAACCATGGTTGTGGACAGAAAAAAACAAAAAGCACTAGCTCTGCTATATTTGGCGTCGAAACCACTGCGAAAAGCTGCGAACTCAAGCGGTGTGCCGACCGAGTTTGAACAAAACCGACGAGGCAAATTTGAACTTTTTGCCTGAACTTTATCGCCGAGTTTCTTTCGCCTAGATTGAACTTTTCCCCTTCCACCAAAAAGACAACGGAGTGTTCTTTTGAACTTTTTTTTTTTCCATTAACAAATTTGTTTTTGACTTTTGTTGTCTTTGCTTGTTTTGCTACAACGCGGGTCAACATGCGATTTCGCGCTGAAAACACACGGGATTCAGCACAGGGTTATATCCAGTGTAGGAAGTGTATTGGTAGGCCTGTGGTGCGGACGGACGGATGTACGGACGGACGGATGTACGGACGGACGGTCACGTGACTACTACGTCACTACCAAAATTTTTTGGCTTCATAGATTACCAAATTTCCTTAGCAATGGAGCTCCGCTGACGCGCTAGCGCGCTGGCTCCGCTATTAATTCCACGAAAGACGTCAAAAAAAAAGTTGACTTCTAATCAACGGTCTTATAATAATTATTAGACGTGACCCAAAAGGAGTGGTGGTATATAAGGTAGTCTCATTTTAGCAACGGAATTTTAAACAACGATTACCATTATTGTTTCCTTTAAGTCCAAAACCTTTCACTTGAAACAATGCAAAAACTAAAGAAACTAAAGAAAAACTTAACTAAAGAAAACTAAAGAATATGCAATTTGATTGAAATAATATCATTCACTTTAAAAATTAAACACAATTGAGCAGTCTTTTATTGGATATTTCGGTGTTTCGGCCTAATACTCATTCTTTTTTTCTAACAAATATTCCCGAGGATACTAGAATGGATTAAGCTTAAAAAATATGTATATATATCAATGAATGGATATCAAAGGAAATAAAAAAACACACACAGATGCGCAAACGTCGCTATAGACACACGTAATTATAGCCGGCTGAAATAACGCTATTCTGAATAAATGAAAACATAACTGTACGTTTTGCGTTAACCCAGAAACGCGTCACCACCAGACATAAAACCGCTGCTGAGCATCGAGATAAGCAAGGAACACCGAAATGTTCCTCGTTTACCGCGATATACAGCTCTCGGAGGTGGTAGTAGAATATAGAGACAAAAACAATAATAATATTTGAAGCCAACCACACGAATTTTGTGTAAGATCGGCATATCATGACCAACTCTCCATTTGACTCACGGTAAATTTTACCGAACAGAAATACCTCAAAACACGACCTTTGTAGGAAAGATTGGCTGACAGTTTCTTTAAAGACGAATAAAATATATATATATAAAAAAAAAGATATTATCTTTAAATAAAAGATGTTATCTTTAAATAAGAGTACCTGCAACACGACAGCCGGTAATAAGGTTGTAAGATGAGTAAATGCTCTCTAAAATTTCCTTTGTGTTGATAACAATATGAATTTAGTGAAAAAATTACTTATCTGCGTTCTCTGTGGCCGGTGTAGAAAACGGTACCGAAATAAAGACCACGAGGCTGGTCTTTGAGCAAAATGTAAAACGATCATGCATAACGACGCGTGAATACACCCGTCGTTAATTAGGGTCTTGCGAAAAAAAAACAACAACAATAAAACAATATAGGAAAGAAAAGAAGCTAAACATTGCGTTCATGTCGCAAGCCCTTTCAATTACACGGGACAACTTAGGACAGAGGAAAATGGAAGCATATTGAAACACTTGAATGATTAAATGGGAATTTGTAGTTAAGTTGTCCTGCTGTCAATTAGAAAAACAAAACCAAATGAAGACAACTGTTTGCTAATGACTGACCACAGAGAGTGGACGGTTGTACACGGTCTAACCACAGCTGGAAATCAGTGATTCAGCGTCGTTTGCTCGCTCAATTCGTTTTCTTTTAAAAGTCATTAGCAAACAGTTGTCTTCATTCAGAATAAATGGCGCACTGCCGAAGCATACATATAGTACAAGGAGCAAATGCTTTACAACTGACAAAGGAATGATCCTCAGAGTAAGTTCGAACACTGATTAGTTCCTTACAAAACCACGCACTGCTTGATCTCTACATCTTCGAGAGGATCGTATTCCTGTACCACAAACCACCAAGTTCGGCATGAATTCTTGCCTGGATAATCAACTACGCCCTCTAAGAAATAAATGCCAGTACATCCTCCAAATACCACATAATATCTATTATCATGGGTAAAACAAATAGGTGGACTGGGTTTGGAATTCATTTGGTTCCAGCAATCTTGACCATTTACCGATAGCAAGTTGTGGGTCTTTTCCAAAATTGCCGACTTCTGGAAACCTATGAATGGGTTGGACAGTGCGAACTCGAAAACCTTGAAGTTCTGTCCTTCAAACATGCTTTCAAAGGATCTCATCCTGCCATCCAAATAGATGATAAAGAATCCTCCCGTGGAAAAAGTCCATGTTGACTTAGTGGCAACATGTTCGTACGAGGAGCGTGGTTGGACATCTTGACGGAATTTCAAACCGTTTACGTGGTATCCTGTTGTCCCACACACTACCTTGAGGGGGACATCGGTATGGTTGATGAGTTGAAAGTAATGATTGTCCCCCTTGGTTTGAGGTTGTGGGTAAAGGTATGCTATTCTTTTAGGCCCTGAAAAAGCAGCTTTTAACACCTTCTTTAAGGTTGTTTCATGTTTCGGCATTCCTAAGCCTTCTCTGAATCCCTCAACGATTAAACACGAATCGAGGTTGCATCGACTCCCATAGTGACAAGTCGTCCACATTTTTCGAATTTCTTCTTCACTTGGAGGCGGATCATTTTGCAGAAACTTGAAAAAGTACTTCTCTTCAGACAGGAATCCAAGCTTTTCGTAAGCGTCTTCTTTTTGGACATCCAACAAGGTTTTGATCATCATGGTCTCACGGCCAGTTGATTGAAACGTTGCCAGAATGTTTGTAAGTAAAAGAAGAAGCGACGTTTGTGCATGGCAGTACACAACCATTGACGCCAGGCAGTTATTGATTTCCTCCTCTTTGCTTTCACGTTTCAGACCTTTCGTGAAGTTATGGGAGACCACCAATGAACTGGGGGAAATCTGTCTCGAAAAGGGCTTTATCGGGTAGTTCGATGTGTTCTGAGGCACTCTTTAGAGTTTTCAAGTAGGCGTTCATAACCTTTACGCGCGATTGCAGCCCCTCAAATGTCTGGCGTTTCAACTCTTGATTGAACTTCAGAAGTTCTGTATGGACTATATCGGTAAATACTGTCACCATATCGGGCTCGCTTCGAGTGCTAATTGACAAAACAGATCCCAGTATCCCGCATATGGCTCCTGCAGCAGCACCGTACGGTCCTCCAACCACAACAGCAACAGAACCTACAATGCTAATACATCCTTTCATAACGTCTGTGTGGTTTCCACTGCTCAGGCTTTCCAAGGCATTAACGGATGTCTCAATGACATTGCCAACATCAGTTATTTTTTAATTGTGGACTGTTCTTTTGAATTCCTTTTCTGTTCGTCCACCCAAGTACGGATGCTTCGGATGTTGCGTGCAACGTCGGGAGCAGTGGTGTTTCGAAAACTTGCATAATTGTTGATGTTCGTCTCAAATTTAACAAGCAGAGCATTAAAGTTTTGAACATTTGCCATTCTGAAGTAGTGGGCCCTTAGCAGGTCAAATATCAAGGAATATCTGGGCGATTTCAAAACATGCAAAAGAAGATAAAGCGATTGCGTGTCGTTTTCCTGTGTTTTGCCTTTCGCTGAATTCAACCTTTTTCCTGTTTGTAACAATTTGCATAGTTCGCATGAGTACTTTTTAAGTAGCCAATGTCCGTTCTCCTGACACAATTGGTGGCTAAAAGGAACACATTTCCGGAACTTCATAAAAGCCTTTAAATTTCTAATGGTAGCCAGTCGGTCATAACTAAACAGTGCAAGTCAAAACAGGTACTATTGTAAATGTAGCTGCGAAACCCTTCATTGAAGGTCATTGGAGGAGCGATTTTTAAACCCTCACGCTTCTCTCAAGCTCTCCAAACTTCCCGAGTGCATCCACAACTCGCTAAATGTGCGCTAAGCGTGAACCAATTTTTTTAAAAAAATTAAAACAGCCAATGACTGTGTAAGACCAAAACAGAAAAGCAAAAAAGGTTCTCCCGATAGTAACAAATAGGAAAACCCTGTAGTCTTTTGTCTCATTCCCTACATTTAGCATGCTTCGCTTCCTGACAGGTACGTGGTACAACTTCTTGAAAGGGCTGCGTTGGCTACCTAAAGCAAGGCTTGACTCTGGGAGTTACTCAGAGCGGAAGGGGGTGGGGTGGGGAACTTCCCTAAAAGCTCTATAATTATGTAAACGTAACGCTGCAAAGACTATAGTTCTGCGAAAGTAGGTTATGACTTTCTTATACTGCGTTGAAATGAGGTGGACACGTGATAGTGCGTTAGACATTTAATCCCACTTCCCGTCAAAAGATCGAAGGTGCCTGGCTGGTGTCCCCATTATGATTTTTCCCTTAACGAGAGTTATTGTAACATTGCAAAATGCTGGGGATGGCTCTAGATCTGTGATGGAATGACATCCCATCCAGAGGGAAGCCTTAATACACAAAGTCGCTTCATGCTACAGAATTCGAAACCAAGAGCTGGTACCGACGAGAAAATAAGGTTGTCCAAATCGATGGTAAAGGACCCCCCCCTCCCCTACCTCTTTGCCTTTTAAATTACAGGAAGGATTGTGTCATTTTCTCGTGAAAAGGTTACCGATTTTTGCACCAGATCAAACTCTGTCAAAGGCTAAAGAGTTTACATATATTTTTGGTCGGCAAAAACGTAAAGGTTTCGGTCCCACTCAATACACCGAGGTGTACTTTAATGCCATTCCTCCCATTCAGTGTGCTGTTACTAACATTTATAGATGTCCGTGCTTTATCCTTGACAAGAAAAGATTACATCCTTCATGCAATACGCTCTATTTCGTTACAAAATTGAATTGACAATTTTTATACCTGGTGTTTCCTCTCCTTTCTTAGGATTGCCACTATTTACTTAGATAAGTCAATGTCCCCACAGAAAGAACAACGGCTGGATTCCTCCAAAATCGCTATGGTTTAAAGCGAGTTTTACTATAAGCCAACATGACAGTTGCACTGGACTTCACGGCAAAGATTAGAACTAAAAATCTTCGACATTTTTTCATTGGATTTACACTCTCGAAATCCCAATCACAGTTTGGATAAGGAGCAGAAGTGCTTGTCGATGTCACGTGATGAAGTCAATCGAGGTCAGCGACTCCGCATTGATTGTCATGATGACGTCACTTACTGCTTTAATACTTCAACTAAATCGGTAGCTACAGATTGCAGAGCTTTCCCCGCGGGTGATTCTGGGAAAGTTTGAAAAATGTTCGAGCCTTGCTCACAGGAAACACAAAGGTTCTACAAGAAAAAAGTGAAAGAAAATGTAAGAGATGTAACTCAATCAGAAAGAAGGTTAACGTGCCATTGAATCATTTAAACATGTTTGGCACTTTTCAACGTTAAAATTGGCCAGTGCGGGATAAATAAGCTGATAATAAATAAATTTCACGAAATGTAATGGAAACAGTCGCATTACGTGTGTTTCTTATGAGAACAGTCGAACAACAATCTCACCTGGTCAAGAGGGATACTGCCAAGTAAACGGAGTCCATACTCATCTGCGAGTTTTCCCGCACCGCCAGCTGAAAACAGGTCTGAGCATTCCTGTGTGAAAACAAGTAAACATCTTTCAGTACCATACCTACCATCCTAAACACATGACCCAAGTTGCTACCCGCGCAACTGAGAAGCTAAGCGGCCAGAAATCAAGCATAACAGAAATGAAAAGAGTGGCCCGTAATTAACTACCACCCTTGAAGACCCGGAGGCGGGGGGCGGGGGAGGGGCAGCAAGTCAGGGCGAGGGACAGTCAAAACGAGTAAAAGCAACAAACAAACAAACAAACAAACAAAAAACAAACAACAAATGAAAAATTAAAAAACTTTCCCTCACCCCGTGATAAGTGAAATGGCGACTTGGATTAAATGAAAACAAATGAAATTGCGCTTTCAAGTCAAACACTAGAAATAAAATTCTGAGTCCTCCCAACGGGAGTCGAACCCTGAATTTCCAGGTGCCGGTTGGATGCTCTAACGGCTGAGCTACGGGGGACTCGTGGTGAGCGAGGCTATATAACTAGGTTCAGATATCTGATCGTGGGTTTACGAGGATGTAGTACATGAAGTACAGATGCAATCTTTGATGTTCACCTGACAGTACGGACAAACAAAGCCGCTCATGTTCTCTACAATGCCCAGCACTTTCACATCCATCTTGCGGCAGAAGTTGAGCTCTTTACGAATGGTGGCCAGGGCCACTTCTTGCGGCGTGGTGACGACCACAGCACCATCTGGCCTGACATTCTTCAAAGCTTTGACCACCGTGAGGTGTTCGTCTGATGTGCCGGGTGGTGTGTCTGCAAGAGCGGCCATAACAGCCGTGAGTGATTACATATTTGAATCTGCCTACAATGCCCTGAAATCATTGACCGTTCTATAGAAATTTTGCGCAAACAGTGGTCTCTCGCCCCCCTCCCCCCCCCCAGTCTCCCGCTATCTCGGGCCTCCAGTACCCAGGCGCTCTCCTCCCGCTCACTCGACTCAACTTGGTGCGAAATGTCGTGACGTCACCGAATGAGATCCCTGGAGAACATTCGGTGACATCACGAAATTTCGCGCCAAATCGTCTGAGCGAGAAGAGTACGCCTGGGTTCTAGGTTGTCGGGCCTCCACTACCTCGAACTGAAACTCGTTTGCCTTGGTTAACGTTGGCCACTTATTTGCTATTGGCTTTCTCAAACTCCGGTTATCTCGCACAATTTCCAGCTTCCATTGCGTGTTCGATGATAATGGGAGTCTCCTGTAGCTGATACACGTATGAGGAGGAGGCAATTACAGTCTCAACATGAATGGACTGGAAACCGAAACAAGCTATGTGCCTGATTTTGACTGGCCATAGAAGACTTTTTGAACATCCTACATTTTTGTTTTTTTTTTTTTTGTTTTTTTTTGTTTTTTTTTTGTTTTTTGTTTTTTTTTGTTTTTTGTTTTTTTTTTTGTTTTTTTTTTGTTTTGTTTTTTTTTGTTTTTTTTTTGTTTTTTGTTTTTTTTGTTTTTTTTTTTGTTTTTTTTTGTTTTTTGTTTTTTTTTTTGTTTTTGGACATTTCAGCAATTTGGTAGGGCAGTAAGGGATGGCCGACTGCTATTTCTTGAGCTCGGCAAATTTTTCAAAAAAAAGGTAAAAGGAGTAAAAAAGAATACAGGTAATAGTAACACGGGTACTATTTATTGCATAACACGTCGTAAAAGTTGATACTGATCAAATCGGAGGGGTGCACATGTATGTAGCTGTTCTAGGAGGATTGCATTTGTGGCTGTCCACTTCCCTGTAGAGCTTCAAGTATCAGTATCTCAAAGCTAAAGAAAGACCAGGATTTAGCCTGTTTTGTCAATAAAATAAGATTGTGCATAGGTTTATAAGTCGCTTACCAAAGATAAGAAAATCGAGTCTGCCCCAAAACGTATCCTTCAGAAATTGCTTGATTAAACCTAACAGAACGAAAAAAAAAAAAGGACAAACTCATGGCAACGAGCTACACTTAATTTTGGAAGTCGGCTTACAGGTGAGGTCGCTTTTCAATATCCAGAAATCAGAATACATCAGAATCTTACATCCAACCCTCTTTCAAAAAGTTGAAAAACCTGCCATTTCATTTTCTTTAGGCATATTTTTCTGGGATGCCCGCTTGGTAACGGAAAAAAATACTTTTATCAATGTAAACGTTACTCTAGGTTTTTAGAATATGTCCAAAACAAGGGCATCTTTCCTCTTAAGCCCCGCCTAAACGATCGAACATTTTTGTCCAACATCGTGTTCGACGAACATGTTTTACTGTTTAACCGCCTCTCTCAACTTCGCATTAGCGGTTTTCCATTGTCCGAAGTTTGGTCGAACATTGTTTGCCCGTTTAGCCACCGACCGTTCTGTGTGATAAACACGATGACGAAAATGTTTCATCGTTTACGGTGGTTTTAAGCAGGCATTTGAGCGGCTTGAGAAGTTAGTGTTAAGTCGAAAACTGACTTCCTTTCTTTGGTTAGCCCTAATTATAACAGTGACGAAAATGCTCTTTACATCATCACTACTTGTTCAAACATTTCGAGTGACGAGAATAAAGGAAATGATCGCCAAGGATTAAACTAGAAGGGTTAAACTAGAATCGACCAAAAGAGCGTTTTTTTATAAAGGGGCCGATATTTTTAATAATTGTATATGAACCTAGTTTTAGTCTTTTTATCGCTTTTTATATGTCTTTTCTTAGATTTCTTATATAGCTTTTTAACTGTTTTTCATATTTTATTTTATTAACTATTCATTTATATATTTTTAACGCAGGACCCATGTTGATAGCAGTTTTTAAAACTGAAATGGTCATCCTGCATAAATATGTTTATTTATTATTATTATTATTATTATTATAAGGATGAGATGTCTCGATATTTAGACACAGTCTCCTTACTAGTTCCATAAGAAATGTACGGAGAACGGTAAAGAGAATATGCATTTTCATATGATCAGGTATTAAAGAGTTCGAAGAAAACAAAAGAGCACAGTCAGTGTTCTCCTTATCAGGCGGTAACCGGTAAAATTTACCGCTTGTAGCACCGCTTGTTACCGGTTAGCCGGAACCAGATAAAGGCCTGGATTAGAAACATCCAACAGTTTGGGATGGTGAAAGATTTATTATCGGATTGCATTATGAAAAGATTTATGTCCGTCGTGTTGCGTACCTAGCCTGCGCCGCAGATGGAATATGACCGTTAGATTACGTTTGCAGGCTACTGCGTACCACATAAGTCTAGTTTTAGTAACTTTTCTCATTGTCCATGCGTTTGTACAATATTAGACGTAGTCTTATCATCTCGACATTTCTAAGTTCGTTAGATAATAGTCTCATCTTCTCCACGTTTCTCCGCACGTTTCTACCTTAGTAAGATGTTAGTCGTATCTTTAAACGTTTCTCATATGCCGGTACATTCCTAAGGTATTAGCCTTCTGGGCATTTTCCATGCGATAGTGTGTTCGTCAGTGGTGTAAGGCGCGGTCTTATCTTTTCGACTGTCGACATTTCTCTGTAAGTTAAACATTCGAAAAAATATTGTTATCTTCTCAACGTTTGTCCGTGTGCTAGTAGATTCGTAATTTAGATGTTGTTAGTTGTATCTCCTTAACATTTCTCCGTACGTGAGCATTGTCGTGAGAAACTAGTGTTATCTTCTTGACGCCTATATCCGTACGTTGATTGTTCAGGTTTGTTCGTAATTTACTCTTAGCATTGTCTTCTCCTCGAAGTTCTTCGTTTGTGCCTTTGTAAGGAGTATGTCGCATCTTCTAGGCATTTCTCAGTACGTTTTTTAGGTTGCTGTAAGCTTTTTCTTCTTGACGTTTATCTGTACGTTAATACGTTCCACGTGACAGGAATTAAAAACGTCAACCATTTTGAAGGGTTTTCGAGACGTGTGTTAGCCTAGTGTCATGCCAGCAACATTTCGGGTCTCATGACGACAATTCCACTCCAGGGTAGGGAAAACGATTCTCAACAGGGCTGCTTTACTGGTCTGAAAAACTGACTTACCTGTTACCCTGAAAACTAGGGAGAACACTGACATTGAAGGTCTGATCGAAAGCTCAATTTAGTTAATTATTTTTAATTAATTTATTTATTATTTCTTTTTGCCAACAAATGAAAATTACAGAATCATTGAAAAAGAACTATACAAATGAAGATGGCAAGGAATCCCAAAGAAACCACGAGGCTTATACAGAGTTCTCAGGCTTCTTCAGCTGATGTTAAATTACAAAGATTAATTGAACGAGAGTGACGAGATGGGTAAAACAACCATTACTGATAATACACGATAACAAGGAGGGAAAAAAGGTTGTTTTTTTTTATTATATACAGAAGTATAGAAAAGAAAAATAATAAAAGGGGAAATCATGGGAAGGTGAAATTAAGTAAAAAGGTATTTCTTCAACTTGTTATTAAAAGCTGCAACACTTTTTTGAATTTTGAATGTATGGGCGACGCAATGTGGGTAAAGTGTAAATATCATTCAGTACCTGTTTTTCTAGGTCCACGCCATATAATTCTAAGGGAAAAAAAATCCAAAAACAAAACGAAAAGCAAATGAAGAAAAAACAAAACAAAACAAAGGGGATACATTTTTTCAATGGTTTTATGACAGGAATGAATTGTGCAGGTTGAACAAACACATTGTAGATCTCACTTCTTATGAAACTTACGCATTATCTGTGTTCTCCAACAAAGAACCCACTGACATGACTTTCACATCAAAATGAGGGGATCTGAGATTTAGAATGCCAAAAAATTCAGTCAAAATAAGATTTTAAAAGAGAAATATAAACATGCATGTGGGATTGAGCAATTTCGGCAAGAGCGTAAATGACTGGTGGATATTTTAACAAAGTTAGTCCTCTAACAAAAATGGATCACTACTCAGTACACTATACCCCCACAGTGCATGCAAACACCAGGTACGTGTACTGTAGATTTATGCAATTTCTTGACAGAGAATGTCACTTTATACTCTCCAACATACCCACGACCAGTTGGCAACTGGGAAATACCAGTGGTTATTCACATACAGTGATATTGCAGGCAGGCAATAATTATATGTGGTGGTTTGGGATAGTCAAGTGGAAGTGCTCCAAGTTGCCTTTAACCAGTGTGACCTGGGTCCAAATTCCAAATGCAGCATCCTAAACAGGTTAAAGTAGTTGTTGCTTTTTATCCTGATGTGCCAATGAAGGGGAGAGCTTTTGTTTTGTTTTTGTTTTTATTTTTGTTTTATTGGCACTCAGTTCTCCTGTGACTGTTGATAAATTTAGCAGCATTTATGAATTCCAATTTATGATGCAGAATTCACCTGCCACATGCTTGTCAGTGGCAGCACTGTTAAGTGCTTCGTACAATCATAAAACAAACAATGTTAATTTACATGACTGTATGTGTACATGCACATCTACTTGTAACTTTAGAAAGGTAATAGGTTTCAGTTACACAGCTGATTGACTACATCAACTTACCTCAAAGGTGTCCAGCCATAAGGTGAGTTAATAACTTGCTTCCCTTCAACTGCCATCAACTTGGGAACACTGGGACCACAGATATCCAGGTCTACAAGCCCTACCTTAACAGGAAACAAAAATGCAAAATCATGGCCTTTCCAAAGATTAAAAGAGGACTGGGAAAATTTTGAATTGATTGTTTCCCAGATGTCAATAAAGAAATGACACACATTCAGCCTTGAGTAGTCTGTAATTAATTTTTTTTTCTTGCTGCAAGAAACTTTGAAAGGGATGCAGAATTCAGGTCAGTATTTTTTATTTTTTATGCGACTTTTTTCAAGTTTCACATTTGATTCAAAGAAGAAACCTGGCCCATCAAGAGATCACTGCAGCTTAGTTTAGCATATTACCGTATCCAAATTGTGAATTAACATGTAGCCAATGAGAAGCCTTGTTTACTGTCATGATTTTTTTCTATGATATCAAGTCACTAACCTGATCTCCTACGATATCATGGACACTTTCTAAAGCTCACACTTTTTTGCAGACTTTAGAATAAAAATTATGACAGAAAATATACAACGAAATGTAAAGCTATTACATTTTGTTAAACAAGAAAGTAACAATTACTATTTGTTTAATGGTAACAAAGAAAAAAAAACAATCTCGCACCAAACAAGTTTACCATTTGATTGTTTGGTCTTGCACTGCAAGTTTCCCATTTTGAAATGCAGTTGATATTTCAGCCGAGAAGGGTTTTGCACATCTTTTGTCTTTTGTCACTACTGAAAATTAGTAAAATTATTTCATTCAGCGGTATTTTGCTGTTTGCTGCCATTTATTGACTTGTACTATTCTTCTCAAGGTTCACGTGCCATATGACTAGAATGCCTGACTGATCATGGCAACTGAAAAAACAATGCCGGGTTTTAAGATGAATTTCGGTACTGCAAATTTACCTAAAAGCACCTTTTCTGGTACGCTTCGGCAGCATATCAGGCTCCTTTGGTCTCGCCATGGGTATTTTGGTGAGATGAAGTCGAGCCAAAATACGAACCATATGGCTCAACCAAACTAGCCTGAATGTGCTGCCGAAGCGTACCAAAAAAGGTGCGAAAGGTATAAATATTGAATATTTATACCTTTCGCACCTTTTTTGGTACGCTTCGGCAGCATATCAGGCTAGTTTGGTTGAGCCATGGTTCGTATTTTACTGATCTAAATTTGAAGGGTACAGCCAAATTTAAACTGTTTGCTAAAAGTATTGATCACTATACAATTGTTGTTGTTGGCACAAGATTTACTGATCTGAATCTGAAGGATACAAAAGTTCTGTATGCAAAAGAAAATAATATTATTTTGGACTTTGAAGTGGTTTACAGGTTGAGTTGCCTGTAAATTGGCCCTGATGAGGCCAGGCATACTACATACACTGTAAGTAAAGATGCAGAGGAAAGGACAAGAAAAAACAAGGCAACCTCTTTTATTAAAACGACCACTCCCTGTAGTCGACTATTCTCAACAATACAGTTATGCAACCCCCATTATCCTCCTTTAGGGATGCATTGTTTATGTGACAAGTATACTGGTCAGCATCAGGCACCAAAGCAAGGATTTTCAAACAACTACACTGTAGTTTAAAATTCAAAGGTCATACACTGTACTCATACTCAGTTTGCACTCAGCTCTATCTAAAGTTCTCAGATCTTATGGCATCCCAGCTGCCTGCAAAAGAGTGGTGCCAGGGTTCTACACTTCACTATTACAAAGCCCTTTTTTAATTTATTTATCTTACCTTTTTACCCATATTAGCAAGAGCCATGCTAAGAGTAGCGGCCAAACTTGATTTACCAACACCTGCAGAAGAAAGAAGAATCAAGTGCAACTGTTCCTTTCTCTCCTCAATCAGTGTTTGACTTAAGCAAAGAACTCAATCTATGGGCAGTGGTCAATTTGCAGACCTCTCAACCAAAGCTGTAGCCTCTAATAACAAGAAACCTGGACTCATAGATAAATTACATGATAATATATTTGCTGCCATTTTCTTTTACATTCAATTCAAATGAGAGGAACTGGGGCAGGTAGTGATATTCTAATGTTTGCTAAGTCCAACGTATTTCAAGTATATTGATATGAATTACAATATTATTGTGTCTTGCCTGTCCCATCCAGCCATCTTAGCTTCACCAAAAACAAATCTTCTAAACACAGAAAGGGAAAAATCAAGACATTTCAAAATATTTTTGTGTCTTATTAATTTAATTATTTGCTGGGAGGCCTTAATGACTGATTGGTAGACTAGGAGACCTTGCTGAAAACCAGGAGTCTTCCAGCAAAACCAGGATTATCATGACCCTAAAATTGAGATAAAGTATGCAGAAAGGTTGTCTAATATAAATTACAAGGCTTCTGAGAAAGTGCCTGTCAAAATAATTATTACTATTAATAGATCAATTTGAGTTACATGTATATGTAGGCATGTATACATGTAATATTTCACTGGTCTTACCTCCCTTCCCAGACAGTATCAGAATTTTGTGCTTGACAGCATTCATTCGCAAATCAATCATCTCTTGATCTGGGTCAACTCCACCTGTTCAGCACATATTCAGCAAATGAATGTTTATAGTCAAATGTTATCTTGGACTGCATCAGTGACAGCCTCCACCATGTCCCTGAAGAGGCTTAATTACAACATTTGCACATCTAAATCTTCCACTATTGTACTCCCTTTTTGTTACCCTAGGCCACTGTAAATGTATACAGTAATTTCATTTAAAAATTGCATCCCTCACTTTCAAGACAACTCAAGCATCCACTTGAAAACTTCACAGTGCATGGTCGAATGTACGACAGGTGCACATTTCCTGTCGTAATTTTACAAAGAAAAATACAGACAAATGTGGAAGGTTTTACTTAAACTGCAAAAACTTAATGGCATTTCTGAAATTTTTGTGTTGGGTATGTGTTCAAAATGAAGTAACCGAAATCCACAAGATTTATGCTCGTAACATTTATGTTCGTAAAACTTTGAACTGATTCAAACAAGGCTCTTAAAAACTGGAAGTGACGTTGCTTTTTGCATCTAACTGTTGTGAACTTAAAACTTATTACGAGGACACATACACTTACAATGTGTAAACACGATAGGATAGGCTGCCATATAATTTACAATTTTAAATGCGTACCATCGAGACATCACCTTCAGCAGGAGCGAATTATTAATTTTATATCTATATTACAGCCTTTAATTTAATCCTTCATAATGATTAGAAGTTTAATAGTCACAAGGCCAGACAGACAGATGCACAGACAGTCTTTAGTTTAGCACAATTAATTAAAAATTAATGCTTTGCAGCTTGTGGGGTTGGGCAAATAATTAAAACTAGTAAAAACTAAAATTAAACTTAATACAAAGTATATACACATGAGTAAAATCAGTTCATATAAAATTCTTTGTAAGAACTAATTTCTTAGGGCAGTTCATTAAACTATATGTACACACCCTCACTCTTGATCCTATTTTAAAATCCCCTATATAATTATAATTAAAATCTGTACATCTAAAATTGTTTATTACTGTGCTGCTTGCTGATACCACTTGGTTAAAAATTGTTATTAGAGTTTGACAACTTTTTGACATCTTTTTGACAGCTTAATGAAATCTTTTTTTGTGGCTGCAACATCGACCAGCCAATTAAAATGAAAGAGCTGTAAAAGCCAATTGTGCTCGCAACTGCTCCTGTCATTGTTCTTGGAGTTGATTGGTCATTAATTTCGACATTCAAAATTTGAAAGCCATCAAAAATATTTATTTGTCAAAAACATGATAGGAAGAGAATGGGAAATATTAAGGTGTCTTACAATTTTCTTACATCATAGACATCATCTTTAACAAAAGGGGATTTTTCATCTCTAAAATAACCTTCAATCTTTCAATATAAGTTATATAAGGTATATTTGTTTACTACAGTACAATTTGCCAAAGTACATTTGTACTGCCACTCGAAATGTGCCGTGAGAGGTAGAGACGTCAAGTCTCATATTTGTGCTCATGACTCCTCTTCTCGTCATTCTGGGATTTGATTGGTTATGTAACATGGAAGCCATGATATTTCCACCTTAAAAGTTGCCACCTTAAAAGCTTGGAATAATTTTATGCATATAGCACTATACCTTGCTGGCTGCAAAGATATTGCCCAGGGCATCCTTGACAAACACTTGCTTTCCCTGCTAGGGACTGGAAAACAAAAAAGACTGTGACATCAGTTAACCAGCACTTGAACTGGAAATAAAATGTGCACAAAACATTTGTTTTTATCTTGAAATTTTGCCGGTGACCCATCCTGATTTTTTGAATGCAGGGGCAGCTCGTCCGGACAACAGGATTTTCACAGGTGAAAGTTATAACAAGAATGAAATCCTGTCGTCCTGACTAGCTGCCCCTGGGTGTCCGAGGATGGCTGCTTTAACGTTGCCATGGTAATGGCTATGATGTCACAATCAGCCTAATAAGTATTGCCCCACAAAAGAAGCACCAAGATCTTCATATTTTGCCTACATGGTCAGAAATGATTTTTTTGTAACCTTTCATCGTTTCAAAAGGCTTATAACAAAAACCCTTTCGGGCCACCTTAAGCTGAAGGTACAAGCTTACCAAATTTATATCATTTTGCTCCAACAGTCCTGACTACACTGCTTGTTGCTACATTTGTGATAAAATCGTTTACCATCTCAAAGATGTGAATTTCTAGAATCATGCCGGTTAATGTTTTTCGGCAAGACTTTTTCGAAGCTTTACAAGCCAGAAATATCATACAGCTGTACTTCCACACCGTGGAATCATTTGTAATGCGCCGATCAATTCGAAACTTCAACATCCCCCCCCCCCCGGGCATACCCCGGGCATTTGACTGTACATCGTGCGCAGGGAGGGGGGAATTTGAACGTTGCATTGGAAGGGTGGGGAATTTGAACCAGATT
Organism: Siderastrea radians; assembly: GCA_964017195.1. NCBI lineage: Eukaryota > Metazoa > Cnidaria > Anthozoa > Scleractinia > Rhizangiidae > Siderastrea > Siderastrea radians. The sequence goes on from OZ024899.1 coordinate 14,238,234, forward strand.
TATCTCTTGTTCTGACGTAATACGCCCGTCAGTTTTTTCGGTTTTTGCAGGGTTTGACGGATTTACAAGATAAAATTTCACCTTTGTTACTGAATAACTCTTTCAAAAGGGTCTTTAAAAGAAGTTTGAAGGTGTCATTACGGCATAGCTCTCTTTGAAAAGTGTGAACAGTGTTGATTGAAAACGAAATTTGCCTTTGAGGAGAGGTAGTTCAGTACTAATTGGTGGGGCATTTGAACGGCTTTCTTGCCCCGAGGGGAGGGAATTTGAACAAGGCAACCTTCAAAAGTTCAAATGCCCGGGGGGTTGCCCGGGGGGGGATGTTGAACTTTCGAATTGATCGGCGCATAATTTAACAATCACCTGAATTAATCCATAGTCTACGTTTGTCGCTGTGTTTATAACTTACTGTTTCGGAAGGACACCCGACTGCAGTCGCCTTATCACCATCTGATTCCATAGTTTTATTATTGTTACTATCAAATGATGGCTATTTCAGAGATTATGTCCACCTTAATTCCTTCGGCACGTTGCCACACCATATTGGACGCTCATTTCCCAAAAGGACTGGGTATTAATTTGTCACACATTCGTCACTTTGCCATGACATCAAGTCACGGCGTTTGCTTTGTTTTGTCCTGTTTGTCGAGTGACTTTTCGTGACTGAAATCAATAAAAATCCATGCCGCCCCCCCCCCCAGGTAAAAATCATGAATGAAAAACAATATCGGTTTGCTCTTGATCGCTCATTTTCATTACCCTACAGGACAACAACCGACAAATAAACCATTCGCTTTCCCGACGGTATAAAAACAAACAAACAAACAAACAACCAAAAAAAGAACCAAACAAAACATACAAAACAAGAAGAAAACAGAAAAGCAGAAATCTGGAAAAAAAAAACCTTCCCTGGCTGACTAAGAAGAAACGGAACTGAGTTTTGGTAGGTGCGTGTAGAAGACTGTAAAGGATTGAAGGAAAAGAAATAATTTTTGCTTTTTGGGCACTCCATTGTGGCTATCCCGGGTGTCCTAATGTCCTCAGATCCTACGCGCCAGTGAAAGTGAATATATTATGCAAAATAAGCCAGCTTCTTGCTAAAACTGGAAGAAAAAAGAGGCTCCTCGGGTCTAAATTGACGCAACTCGCTACAAGGGAAAACTTTGCCACCTGTGAACTTCACTCACCTTGGGGCAGTCACTGTTTGAACTATTAACTCATCACCATTTTAATTAACAATTAAACGCAAAGCTGTTCCCTTTGTTAATTACGAATCTAACAAAAACACGGTTGGTGTCACAATATTAGAACAACAAAACTTTGTCTTATTCAGTGTACATGTATGCACGCATTTCGAGCGTATTTTGCGCATTTTATCGCCAATTTTATTTTCGACAAGAGACTGGGGCGAGTATTGCAACATGGCGGACGTGCTCCGCCGGTGCGGCGATGGCAAAGTAGTTTGCAGGCAAATTACAGGCTATGAATAAGTCTTATCAGTGAATTTAATCATGGTTTATCAGAGAGTACTTCCATATCTAGGCCGTTTTGCCATGGGATTTGCCGTGGGTTTCCCGATAGCGGTAACATTTGTGGAAAACGTGGGGAGTGTAAAAGGAGTTCAAGGCATCTCAATGCAAGTAGGTTCAAAGTTTTGGTCATCGTGGAGCTTTCTGTACTGGAAAGTGGCGATGGCAGTTCATCTTGCGATTTCCGGACACAGGAAGCTCATTGTTTTAAGTGCTATATAAACGTTAAACAAAATGGCTGGACGTGAATTGACTGAAGCAAATCGACGGAAATTGGTCTATAAATTAACGCCAATTTGTGAATCGACTGATTTTGAAAATCGAGAAACAATCAATGTCACAGTTTTTATGATTATCGATTTTAATCAGTTACCAAGTTGTGCTGGTACCAGAACTCAAAGCTCAACTATAATACTAAATGTACCCATAGGTTTAACCCTTTAAGCGCGGGTATAAAAATGCGTTTTCTCCTTTCTGTTCTCTGTGCACTTCTTATGGAACTAGTAAGGAGAATTAATTTTGTCGAAATATCGAGAAATCGTATCCTTGGTGATCACTTCCTCTGTTCTCATCACTTGAATGTTTGAACAAGTAGTGATAATGTAAAGAGAAATTTCATTTTTGTCACTGTTAGGGCTTAAGGGGTTAATAGGATGCCATTCCTAAATTATTTATTTTGGTTTTCTAATTTGTTGAGAAAATCAACCACGTTTTTTTTCAGCCATCCACTTAACTTTGAATTCTTATTAATTTTTCTCCCTAACTACTTTTAACTCCCAATTGGAAACTTCTCCATAATTTAAGCTAAATGTCATAATGTTATAATTAGTTTTCCATTGTCTTTTGCCAGCCTACTTTAAATCCAAAGCCACATTTTAAAGGTGATGTAGTGCTGGTCAACAGCTGGGCTGTCAGACGCTTTGAAGGTATCAGCAGAGGAGAGGTTGTGACCCTCATGTGAGTGAATCCTTGTTTGAGTTCATGTCACTTCTTCATCCATTCAAAAATAACTGCAGGAGTCTTTCATAAATTTCACAATACTGCATCTACTGTCCTGAGTGTCTCATAAGACATGTCTCATTAGACAGTTCATTGGTAGATCCAAGATTTTTAGAGGGGGGGGAGGGCGACGTGATGGAAGATATCTGAACAATCGGAGGCAAAATTACCTCAGTGATACTTTTGTTTCCTTTCATAATTTCAAGCTTAAATGACCCCAAAGAGGGGGTGTATTGTGTGACCCCTCCCCCCCCACTGGATCCACCCCTGTAGTTAATTTATAATTCTATAAAGTTCTGCATTTCCTGTATTTCAGTCACTCATATTCATTGATCAATACATTCATTCCCATCATGTTGTTACAGTGTATCTCTAGCTCTCAATTGACCTCAGCTCTCAGCATAGGCCTTTATAGTTCAGCAGCTGGAGCATAATGCACCGTCAAGAACCTGAAAAGGCATCAGCTGAATTCTTTAAAGGCTTTATTTGCAATAGTCATAATTGCATTTTTTGTTGCAGGGGTCATTTTATTCACTTCATTCTATGTCTATCATTCTTATAGATTGTAATCCCAATAATTCTTTTAATTGTTTTTATCGTCATGTATTTGTAGAATTAGATAACTACATGTATACAAGTATGTACACGTATGAGCAAAGAGACGAACTGCTCGATGTCATGGCATATTGCTTACTGGGCTTTGTTTACGTGAATCCGAAGATAAGTTCACCTCCAGAGGTTATTTTCTCTGACAAATTTTTATGTATGGTTTTATCTTGGGATGAGCAAAAACAGCTCTCTCCCAAACGAACTTATTTCAACAAGCTGTCATTAAAGAGAGTGTATAAGTAGGACCAGACATTGGAATAAGGTCCAGTCTGAGGAGACAATCATCCTATATGTAGGGTGTCATGACCCATGTAAATGGATGCTAATTCTAGTCAACAAATTTTCTATCCTGGTTTATAATATTAAATTTATAGTGTAGCTTTCTCATTTGTTTACTGCACTCAGGTTATCAGCTTTTTGCCTTTTGCCTTATTGGTGAAGAAATTGGATGCTATATCAAGAGCCATGACATTAAAGAATTTTAGCCATAAAGCTAAAGTTTTGAAAAAAATATTTATAAAAATCAGCAATGAGTACTGAAATCAATAATATTGAGAATTTAAAAACACTGCTTGTTACAGTGCTGCTCCAAAATATGCAAACCATCTATCACATTTCGATTGCATGGTAAACTAATTTGTGTTGGGTTTTCAATAGGAATCTGAGTAGGTGGCAAAAATTTAGGAGTAGGAGAGAATGAACTACCTGCACTGAAGGTGCAAGATTCTAGGGGGGTTTGCCTTCCCAGAAAATTTTGAAAATTTGGGCCTCTTAGAATGCATTTCCTGCATTCTGGAGCAAGAATTCTAAAGGTTATTTGAACAGAACAGGAAACACAAGTCACAGCTGAAATCACTCAAAATTCTGGCAAGGTTCTTTTGTTTTCATGAATACATCTTGGCTGATCTATTAATGCTTGTGTTTTGTGGCAAATGTTTCTCATGTTAGTCATAAAATATGAGGTAATTTCTCAATCAAATAGGTGTCAAGTTCATAGAAAATAGCCGGCGAATTTCGCCGGTTGCCAGCCCTTATTGAAAGCCCTGTTGTGTCTGTGTTTTGTAGATTTGAGGTGAAATTATAACCAGCTGGGCACAACAGACCTTATTGGCTATTTACACAATTCAGTACAAAACAATACATGTACTTTATTGACACTCCCCTGGTGGGGCTTTTCAGTAACAATACACCAACATGCACTAGTAAAGTAACATTGGCCATGTTTTCATGGGCACTTTTTCAGGTTGCTAAGCGAGTGACAACCGGAAATCTTGTGAAAACAGTTACTTTTCTGACTCACTTAAAGTTAAGCAAGTCAGCGTACTTCTATAGAATTCTCATTAAATTTAATGAGAATTCTATAGAAGTCAGGGTACTTCTATAGAATTCTCATTAAATTTAAGCCACCAAACTAGATAACTTAAGCGTGGTGGTAATTAATTCTCACCAATAAGGAGTCACCTGGGGTCACTTGTGATCACTCATTTGATAAGGCTGTCAAATTGGAAATTAAGTAATGCATTCTATGTTTGTGCTTCCCACAAAATATTTCGACAATTAGCGAAATCAGACTGGCAAAAGGTCTTAAATTATCCATTTAAAAGAAACATTTCTTCTTTATGTTTACACTGGTTTAAAACCAATCTATGTGCTAGCTTGAACCAGAATTGTTTCCATTCAAAAACCCAAACGATTTTCCATTTACGACATTTCCTCTGTAATTGAAAAAAAACCCTCTTCTGTCCTTCTCCTCCTGCTTCTAATTGCGAGCAATGTCAGCCTTTGTTGAAATAGCCTTTGTTGAAATCAGTCTGTCCATCGGATGAAAACCAAGTGCATAAAACATGCTGATCAAGAAGAAAGACATACATATGAGCTTCATCTGCATTTCCTGTTACATTCTTGTTCTTTTCATTTGCATGCTCAAATTACTTACTAGATGGAATATCAGCTTACTTCTAGTGAAAACACCTTTGATGTTTATTAAGTCACTTAACTAAGTCAGTAAACAAAACACCTTCAGAAATGTTAAGCGAGACAACCGGCATCGGAAAACACTGCCATTTTTGTTAATTTTTATTCCACTGTTGTGTCATTTTACCATATAAGGGCAAGAGAATGTGCAAAATATGCCAGTGTTTTACACTGTACAATTAGCTAAAACAAAAGTATGCAGCAGAATAATAAACCTCTAAAATATTTTTTGTTTGGCTGATAATACGCATGGAAATTTACTCACTGCTAGCATTTTTCGTCACTGCTGTAGGGCTCAGAAAAATACTATGGAACTCTTAAAATACCGCACATATTATCCACCAAAACATTGAATGAGGTGTATAATTATGTTCGCCATCAGGTAATCATCATTTTTCTCTCTGTTAGTGATCCTTCAGATCCTGATGCTGTTCTCATAAAGCGAGTCATTGGCGTAGCAGGCGATCATGTAAAGTAAGTTTATGAGTGCATTCAGGGCATTGCTTTAATGGTCTTTCACCCCTTAAAGGAGCTACATCACAAATAATGCATCTTGAAAAAATTGGCAATTTTTTTCGAGTTTGTCATTCATTATTCATCTTAATCTCCCTCAGTAAACTAACCATCCTTGTTTACTTTTGTTTTATTATAATTACTTCTTTGGTGGTTTTCTACCTTAGGAAGCTATTATTTTGAGGTTTCCTACAAAAATTATGTGAAAGAAGGATGAGAAAAAATTATTAATGAAAATACCAAGACAAAGCTCCTTTAAAGATGCCCACACAGCAAAAGCCTAAACAGCAAATACTGTGAAATTCTCTTATTTATTATGCATCACCCTATAGCTTACCGTAGTCAGTGCTATATCTTGGTCTATCTAACTTCAAAGTTTGCCACCAAAATCAGAGCTGTCACTGAGGGTTGTAACCTGTGATGGCTGAGTATGCTTGATGGGACCTTGTACATTATGTAGGTTACATTCACTCACAAAAACTACGAGATTGTCATGTGTGCAGACCACAGGACTGAAAATGGTTTCGGAAAAAGGTCTCATTACTTCATGTACAAACACAGAATTGTATTCCCCATAAACTGCAATCAGGCCATCTGATAGGGTGCAGAAAAAAATCCAAAAAAATGCGGGAATTTTTAGGCATATTATGTGGAAGAATATGTTGATTACGCAGAAAACACGCTGGATTGTGCGGAAATTAAAACAATTTATATCATTGATAATTGTGCCTTTCCACAGTTTTTTCTGTTATCTAAACTGCTTAGTGAGGTTCCTTCTTCTTCTTCTTCGTCTCTTTAAATTTATCCTTACTTTATAATAAGCTTAAACCACAAGATGATTCTTTGAGACGACGAAGAAGCAAAAGAAGACATCAGTGTTCAAGTTTCCTCGCGCAAGTACTAGTCAAATGCAGTTTCTTATCAATTACTGTTATTCGCAGAAATGTCAATGCTTTTTGTTCAATAGAAATCAGTGTAAGAGTAAAACTTAGTACCCAGGCTCATCGCCAAAAGACGCATGGAATGCTTGGAGGTTAAAAATTGCTTGTGAACGAAGTGGCATGTTTTATGTCGATGTTTAGGGGGAAAACTGCTTCAAAATGATCAATCTCTTTGGCTTTTATGTTTGTGAGGATGAAAAGCAGCTGCTTTATCACCAATATTAGGCAAATGTTTCCGTTTTATGTGGAAAATGCTCTGAAAATGCAGAAGATGCGGATGTTAAAGAATTGTGTGGATCCGTACCATCGCATTCTGTCAGATGCCCTGTGCAATCAGGTGTGGGGTAACCACAGGCATGTATCTTTGTATATTGCAATAAGCAGGCTCACCATCATACCATATTTACCATAAGTGCTTCTCAAGAGCTTTTATTTGAATGATCACACCTAAGCAATTCCTCCAAAGATTCAAAAGGTTTAACTTATAATATAACCGCCATGTACACACATCAATGCAAGGAAGAACCATACTTATAATGTCCCTTATTTGCTCTGTCTTTTCTAACTTGCAGAAGTATAAGCTACAAGCAAAAGATTGTTCATATTCCAACAGGCCACTGCTGGGTTGAGGGAGACAACCATTCGCACAGTCATGATAGCAACTCTTTTGGTCCGGTGAGTTATTGGTTACATTTACTGTACCCATGTTTTGGGGGGCTAGGGATGGTGGTGGGAACCTGCATTACATGTAGCAACAACTCAGTTTAGCAATCTGTCCAATCCACTGGGTTGAAAGAACAAGGTGGCTTATCAAGGTTGGTGCTTAGATACCACTTCTGTAGCACGAAACGTCAAGGAGCATTACTTACTTACACCCCCCCCCCCCCCCTTGTATGGGATGCTACTTCATCACAGAATTAACCCCAGAATTTTACTAGGATTCCCTAAAGGTTCACTGGCACCCATTTGTACACCTGGGTGGAGAGAGAATGGGTGGTATAGTTCCTCAACTAAGGAAACAACACAACGTGATTTAGAGGCCAGGCCATCGTCCATTTAAAATTCCAGTCAGCATGATCTTGTCTTATTCTAAGACTCTGGTTGGTGGTGGGACCGGGATTCGAACTCTGTAGTTTGGTTCCCTATTTCCTATGATAACCAGGGGTCAGTTAAAAAAAAACATTTACAAGTGTAATTTACAAGTGTAGCTATTGCTTCAGAGGTTGAAAACAATAGCTACACTTGTAAATTACACTTGTAAATGTTTTATTAAATTGGCCTCAGGCAGCGGTTGTTATGCTATCTCTTCTTCATGTCCCCTGGAGCACTGACGGGAAGAAGAGATATCCTGGGAACAAGGTTAACCTTTTAAGCCCTGATATAAAAATGCATATTCTCCTTACTGTTCTCCATACATTCTTATGGAACTAGTCTGGAGAATTTGTCTAAATATCAATACAGCTTATCTTTGGTGATCATCTCCTTTATTCTCATCACTTGAATGTCCGAACAAGTAGTGATAATGTCAGCAAAGAGAAATTTCAATTCCATCACTGTTAGGGTTTAAAGGGTTAATATACAAGGCTTGGGTATCTGAATAACTTCCCAACGATGAGTTTAGCTTGAACAAAATTTGATGGTGTTTGCTTTTGATTGCTTATGCAGCTTTAAATGTAACGTGCCCTAAACGTGTCCATTCTATTGTCTTAGGTATCTCTGGGTCTGATCCAGGGAAAAGCAACTCACATTGTATGGCCTCCCCAAAGATGGCAGCGACTGGAGAATTTCACACCTGAGGGTCGACTTATTTCTGATCGATTTTCTATTTTGGCTGAGTCGAAAAACGTTAGGGATGGACTTACTTGTAGTAATTCAAGCAGATCTTACGGTATGGTGGAAGATTCTAAGTCTGTTACAGACTTCGTGTATGGCCCAATCAGTTGACCCCAGATACAGAGTATACACCAAATACAGAGGATTGGACTCGCTGTTTTGAACTTTGTTTTGTAAATAAATATGTTGAATAACTCAGACTTGTATTGTGTTTATTTTGTTTTCTGCTCAGCCAAACTTTGCAACGATTTGCGTGCAAAGTCAGTGAAAAAACCAGTTTGCATTGTGAAAAAATGTTTCATTGCTTAGCCAAAAAAAGCTTTAACAAAGCTTGTGCGAGCGGGAAAAACGCAACCAATCAGAAACGAAGTTAGGGTGACGTCGCATTGCAATTTTCAGTGGTAAAACGCATAAAAGGGTTAATTAACCAACTGAGCTATCAAGCCAACTGGGAGCTGGTCAATTGTGAGTTCGTATTTTTCCCGTAGAAGGAAAAATGAATATGAATACATAAATAATCATCTATTTAAACTGCGGATAAAGCGCTGCACCGGTATCGCAGAGGTCATGGGATCGATTCCCGTTCAAGCCTGAATTTTTCAGGTTTCTTCTTTTCAACTGCTTAACTAAAACACCTTCACTGCGATGATCTTCATATAATTCTAGTGTTTATAAGCTTGTTTTTGGTAACCCAGCGCTCCTTTCAATTCGTATTTTGTCTGCCCCGGTTAACCTCTGAATTCCATTGTTCGTTGTGTTTTCCTCTCTGGGACATTGTTTGATTCATTAGCTAACCCTGAGAACAAGTTGGTGTGTTTTGAAGGCCATAGCATGTGGCTAAGAAAAATTAAATTACATTCACCACGTACATCAGAAATAAAAGATAGAAAAAATGTTTCCTTTTCCGTCCTCCTCTATCTCGCGTGAATTTGGGTCGGTCGGGTGAGGGAAAAAATGAACAATTGGTGGACATGCGAACAATCCTGTTAGAAGAAAAGATGGAGTATTCAACATGCCGCAAGCGTGGGACAAAGTTAGTTTTAACTTACTTAGTTTTTCGGACCTTTATTGTATTGCACCATTAGGTCGATCTGGGAACGGGCCGCTGCCTCTTCGAAAAGTTTTCGAGTCGGGTGATTTGAGGCCTTTTGATGCCAAGGCGTGCGTTTCTCAAAAGCCCCGAGAGTTTATGGGCCCCGAAAAGGAGGCCTCCCGAAAAGCCATTTGTAAAAACATGAACACTGTTGTTTTACATGTCTTTAAGACAGGGCCGTAGACAGAATGAGGCAAATTGAGGCACTTGTCTCAGTCATTTGTTTTCGTTTTCTCAGTCATTTTTTTCGTTTAACACCCTAAATACTTAGGAAGAGAATTTAACCATGGACATTGCCTCAGTCATAATTTTAAACATGGACATTGCCTCAGTCATAATTTTTTCTGGCTGCGGTCCTGTAAGATAACATATTCTTATAATTACAGCAAACGATCAGGCTGTGAAACTTTGAGATACAGTGTGAATTATCGTGCCCGATATCGGCCTGATACGTTTCTTGGCTTTCGCGAAACACACGCAAGGTCTACAAATTAAAGCACTTTTAAAGTCTTAAAAGGGGCAGCCGACGAATCAAGATTATTGCAATTGTTGTTTTACATTTTGAAAAAAAAATGGGTTGGTCAGGCTATCAGAAAGGAAATATTTTTTGGAATGGCCAGATCCAAAAAGTCCTTATCTCAGACTTATCAGAGAATTAGGTGAAGATAAAGATTACTTCCGTTTAAGGTTGTCCAAACGTCAGTGACTGTCACCTACAATCGTCATTCTCAGGACTACACTCATTCGGACGATCAGACGAGACAAAATAGTTCCATGTCATTGACACTGTCTGTACTAAACGCTTCCAAGCGTATAGTACAGACTGAATTGTACCCGGGAATATCTCTTTCTACGCGGAATCCTTGGAAATAACGCTAGCGAGCACAGTGCTTCAATTCGACCAAACGTTCCGGTTCGTGAAATTCTAAGGAAAAAATATCGGGCGGCGGATGGAACCGGCATTATCGTCCGGTTGACTGTACGTGAAGGGACAACAAACCCCAGTTACGTTCACGATTTTTCCTCCCTACATAAACTAAACTCCCTATCTATAAATTCCGAGTACATGTAAACAAATGGCACGGAGTTTTCCGGTTTCTCTGCAAAAAAAAGAAAAAAATCCGGAACGTTAATTGGGACAACCTTGTGAAGTTTTCCGGAAAGTTCCGTTCGATTGGCTTCGCGCTCCCACAATTTCAGATATTTTTGCCTTACTGATGTCCATTTCATAGAGTTGAACTTTTGTTCAAGCATGTACAAATAAATAAATAGATAAATGAATAAATAAATAAATAAATAATAATAATAATAATAATAATAAATAAAACTTTAGCTAACTGAACTTTTGTGGACTAATGTCAGCGCCGCCATAATTTTTACAGCTGCCTTGCTTGTCCAGTGCTTTTATACCGTGATTAGAACTCAGTCCATTTATACTGACAGTGGATCAAGAGTAACTGCGTGATGTTCGTGTTGAGCACTGCTGTTTCCGTTGTTTTTGATTGTGTTCGTTGTTGTCATTGTCGTCGTTGTTGTTTGTTGTTGTTGGCTTTGTTGTTGTTACAATGGTATTTTTCTCCCGGTTTTCATTGCAGGTGAAAGCGCACACGTGATTCGTCTTTTCAGCGTGTTCGCCCTGGAAGTCATCATGAAAGCTGCGTTTGGTATTGACACCGACCTCCAGCAGAAACCTGACGAACTCTTCATACAACGAGCCAAAAACGTCTTTCTAACGCCGTTGTGGGTCCGTGCGTTTTCCATGTTTCCTTTCTGGACGTATTTAAGTCGCCTGGTTAATATTCTCCCAAACACAGACTATTTCATTGAACTGGCACAAAATATAATTAAGCAAAGACAACAAATGAACTCTTCCAGCCACAGCAATCTAATGCAACTGATGTTGGATGCACATAAGGTTAGGATAACTTGTACACGAGTTTAGCCTGCTTGCAGGTGGTTTGAGGGTATTTTTTTCGCGGAATGTTCGCGATCGCTGGCGCCATCTTGGATGCGCGCGAAAATCGGTCTGGGGCAAGTGACAAAGTTTTGCGTTTTCCTGGGTTTTTCCGCGAGAAAACACCCTCAAACCACCTGCAGCAGGCTAACCCGAGCTCGACTAGGGGTGATATGATTTTCAGGGTAATTAGAATAATGTGAATATAATATGTGTTTCACGCTACACACGTACGTCCCATGGTTAAATGACCAGTCGTATCACTCTATGCTAGTTAGCTACATGTAAAGAACATTATAGACAGACAAAAATTGTTCACTATCAAATGCTACGACTGCCAGGCCACCTTCATTAATGAGAATGACAGCACCAATTGCAAAGTTACCCCCTACATTTTTGGAATTGTTGAAACTTTCGAAAGCATTGCCTACTACCAACGCCTCAATCTAGAAAACGAATCTATCTACTGGCATTTATAACCAGGACGCTGGCCTTAACAAGATACACCAAAAGCATTAGGACGCATTCCATGGTGCCTGCGCTAACTTCGGCGCGCTTTTTTCTCAATCTACATTTTCCGAGTATTCCGATAAAGGCATGAAAGGAATACACTAAAAAGTTTACGAAACGTTAATGAGTTAACTACCCTCCCCCCCAAGCAAATTGCCCGGATAATTAGCAAACCCTTATTCTTAACGTATGGTGATAGCCACTGTGTGCTTTGACATTTTCCTATTATTAATTGTATTCTACACATAAGGTAAATGTTGACGGAATCAGCAAAGCTAACTGATGATGAAATCACCGCTCAGTCCATCGTTTTCCTGCTAGCTGGTTTTGAGACAACTGGCAGCACATTGTCTAACACTGCATACTTCTTGGCGACGCACCCAGATGTCCAAGAAAAACTCCTTGAGGAGATAGGTGAGTCGAAGTATAAAGACAAATGCAGTGTAAATCAAATTACGAAAAGCATTGCCTGGCTCTTGGCTCTCGTCTCTTATACTCACCTCTTCCCAGAAAAGTAAGCAGCGGCACCCAATGGTTCGTTTTTGCGAATATCTGTTAGGAAGGCCTCAAATCGCCTAAGCTCGCCTAAGATATTCGAATTTAATAGCAGTGGTAGCTAGAGATTTCTCTGGCGGAAATTCACACTTTCACAACAACAGGACGTATTAGTTCCTATCGTTTTCGGAGGGACAAATATGTCGTTTAGAGTTTAAAATAAGGTCGGATAGCATTTTCTGAGAGCCATCAGCAGCTCGGAAATTCGGCACGTTGGATTCTGTTTCCTAAAATTTTCTGCGGCCTAATTCTTCAGCCAAAAACGCCCAACAGATCAACTTGTAGTAGCTTACACAAATATGCCTTTAGAGAGCTCTAAAACAATCTAAGAACGCACGAAAATTATATTTCAATTATTTTACTAAATTTTTCTCGTAGGGTGCCCCTGAAATAGGTTAAGACAACAACAACAAACATGCAAACAAAACAATTGTTTATTACTATCAGGTATTTTATCTGTGAACCTCCCAATGGGGAATGGCTCAGTGAGTACTGATTTGTATATAAGCCCAGAGAGGGTAAGCCTTATGTGCTCGTTCTCCCAATCCATCCCCAAAACGCATACTTTTTGATTTGCTGCGGCCTGAAATTAGATATGGATTTCGTGAATGGGCAGAAAGTGCATGGGTTACCTGGAATTAAGTCCCGTCATGTCACGTTCTATTTTATGCAACGTTTTTGTTCATGCTCAACAGCATTTTCAGTGATACTTATTTTGTTACGTTCTGTGCCTTTGGTAACGTTACGTGACGTAATATCATGCTACGCTACACTTCTTTAACGTCACGTCATGTTACATTACGTCATGTTATGTTATGCTATGCTTTGTTACACTGTGTTACGAATATTTTTTGCGTCATGTCATATAGTCACACCACATTACATATCAGCACGAACGTTAACGTTACGTTATCGTTTATTCGTTCTCCACAACGTGTTGTTTCAGTGACATTATTTTTGTTATCATTGTTCTTTGTTACGTTGCGTGACGCAATATCATGCTGAGCTACACTTCGTTACGCTAAGTTATGTTACAGTGAAATAACTCATGTCATGTTATCGCTGTGTTATGTTGTTATGTTATGTTTTGCCCATGTTATGATTTGTCTGTTACGTTGTGTTGTGTTGCCTTGCGTTTGTGCGTCATGTTACACAATCACACCATATCACATAAGATTACGTACAAATATATGTTAGGTTTCATTACTTTATACAGTGTTGATATAACGAAGTGCAAGGGACTGGGAAAATGTGTTCCTTGTAACGAGGGTTTGTTATTTCGGGTTCCTTTCTATACGTTTTACGATTACTGGGTTGAAAAATATCTTATCTCATCTCATCTCATCTTATCTTATCTCTTCTCGTCTCGTCTCGCCTCATCTCATCTCATCTCATCTCATCTCATCTCATCTCATCTCATCTCATCTCATCTCATTTTATCTTACGCCCTTTTATAGACAAAGCTTATGAAGCCCAAGGGGACACCCCTCTGTATGACCACGTGTAGAGCATAGGGTACTTAGATCAAGTCGTGTGCGAGGTCCTACGTCTCTGTGCTCCTGCCTTTAACCTTCTCCGCGGTTGCGAAGAAGAAGTTGCCTACAAGGGCATCCGGTTTCCCAAGGGAGTTGATGTCAACATTCCCAATTACGTTTTACATGGGGACCCAGAAATATGGGACAACCCCCTGGAGTTCAACCCGGAGAATTTATCCCCGGAGGCAAAAGAGAAGCGGCATCCGCATGGTACTCCTTTATCCCGTTTGGTACAGGCCCGCGCCTGTCTATTGGAATGCGACTAGCTCTATTGGAGATTAAGCTACCCTAGCCTGTTCCAGGCGTTCAGATAGTGGAGCGCGAGCGAAAACTAAAGCGAGCGAAAGAGCGGGAAAAAACGAGGGGAGACTGGGGGAGAGGACGAGGGAACGCCTGTGAAATTTTCTCAAAGGAAGCCGTTCCGGTATACCAGATTCTGGTATACCCTCTGATTGGCCAAATTTGCCACCTCCTGTCAACACCAGAGGGTTGTTGACGCAGACAAGAAATGCGATATGGCGTGCCCGTGCGAAGGTCATCCTCCATCGAGTCACGCACGGTTAAATATCTGTTTACGGCAAGCGTTTAACTATTTAACAAATGTGGATACTTTGCAAATGGAATAAAAAGATTGTCTTCAAAACGTGTTTCTGGGAAGAGGTCTCATCGCCATTCTTCCAACAGGATTGGAAATAGCTTGATCTTTCAACTATTTCCAAGGTTAATCAACGCATTGCAAAGAAACGTTGTTTCTAAGATAATTGTGGTCACTCCGCTTGTCGTAATCATGAAAGACCAAGTAGAACAGCTTCAAAGCATTGGAATTAGAGCGCTGGCTATCGAAGTAGACGAAGAAGAAGCAGGAGAAATGGATCGGCTAGATTATTTATGAAAGTCATGAAAGCCTGCTGTCGAAGGAGTGGAGGAAAGAACAGCAACAAACATATCGTAGCCATCGCAATCGATGAAGACGACGAAGTTCATTCCGTCACAGAGTGAAAAGCTTTCTATTCATCGATAAGCCGATGTGTATATAAAGTCGTCTGTGATTCTCGTTACCTTTATTGGTCCAGTAGTGGAGATGGCATTTGCGTTTCCGTATCGCAGAAAATTTTGCAATGTCCGTTCGGCATGTCAGATTTCTTAAAGCATCACCAGTACTTTTCCCAACGCTTCAAACTCGTTGCACAAGTTCCATAACTTTCTTGTTTACTTTGACCTGACCTTGGATTCATGTCTCTCTGCCGCTGTCGGCGGTCTAAAGTGGGCGGCAAGGGCTTTTTAAAATTAATTTCACAGGCGTTCCCTCGTCCTCTCCCCCAGTCTCCCCTCGTTTTTTTTCCCGTTCTTTCGCTCGCTTTATTTTTCGCTCGCTTTATTTTTCACTCGCGCTCCACTATCTGTACGCCTGGAACAGGCTAAAGCTACCCTTGATGAAAGTCATGCAGCGATTCAAGTTTGAACGCGCTCCGGAAACCGTGGCCACACTAGAACAGCTTGCAGTCATACTGATGGTACCCAAAGATATCATCTATGTGAAGATGAGAGCGCGTTAAAGCAGCCACTAGCACAGGAATGAACATTTATTAACTATAACTAGCTATATTAACTATATTGATTACTTCACATATGTATATAATATTATAAGTTTTGTCTCCATTTTAGTGGATTGCAAATAATTTATCTATCACGAACTCGGCTATACGAATCCACTGCTGAAATTAACATACACAAGTAGACTACGAGCAGTCTTCGCACTCAGGGATGGTCGAGCAAAAGGAACAAGCGAACGAGCGTGAAAATCGCATGGCGCGTAGATCGTGTTGCCTGCGTGATGAGCCGCGAGCTGAAGTAAGGGAGTAACACCATGTATCTGCTGCCAGTGTGACGTCACATAGCAACTAACCCGCGACTTCGCTTGCCTCGTACAACGTACAATGGAGGAAAAGACGCCATTGAAGGGGACAAAAGAAAGCTCCAAAAGCCACGGCTAATATTGTTATTATTCATCGTAAGTGTGTGCGCATTGTTGTAAATATTGACGCCTATATAAACTGTTTGGTAATCTGTCTGCAGCTTTGTTTGTAATTTTATTAAATTTTCCAAGGGGGGGGGGGCAGGGGAGTTTAAACCTCCCACTTCCCTTCCCTCTTAATCCCGGTTCCTGCCCTGTATTTGTTGGCTCCCACCTCTTTGCATTTTTCCATTGCGAAATATTGCGCAATGTTGCGTAATTAAAGTTGCGAAATGTATGTAAATGCATCAGCTGTTTTCTCGCGCAGTTTCATTCTGCTCGTCCTGGTGTACTGATATGCTGTTGACTTTTATTATGATTGTGATGGCCTTCAGACAGTGGTAATTATATTGTTTGGATCTTTATTTTCCGAGTCACTTTGCCTAGTTTTCAGACTTTTCATATAAGCTTCTTAATGTTACATTCATAAATTTCTTTTTCAGTCACATTCTAAAACTGTTTGAAGGCTTTATTTGTGTGGATAATGTATATCTGCTACTAAAAAGCTGTATTATAGTCACATTTCCACGCTCGACTATCCCTGAGTGGAAAGAGAGATTGCTCGCAGTCTAAAACTGAACTCACACTCCATAATTAGAACTTCAGTATATCATTATTAATAACATTGACGACGACGAAAAACATTGCGAAAAAAAAGTTGTATATTAAAATAAAACATGATTTTGAAAATAGAAAATCTCTTGACCCGTATTAAGTAGTGACGCCTGTCTCGCCAACACGTTCATCGACTATGTTAAAATAGAAACTTTGAGGTAATAGATAGAATAGATAGCGAATATTAATTAATATTGCACATGGGAACCAGTACAAACTCTTCGGGCACCGATAGACCAGTACCCCTTTTTGTACCATATAGTGACTGTTGCAATTTGTCAATTTTATGCATTTAGAAAATTTGACACCACCAAAAGTAGCAACGGAAAGATAGGGCCAAAAGCATATATTTCATTACTCGGCCTTTATTAAGCCCTAACAGTGATGAAAATGAAATTTCTCTTTACAGTATCACTACTTGTTCAAAGAAAGTGAACACCAACGATAAGATGTCTTGATATTTAAACAAATTCTCCTTACTAGTTCCATAAGAAATGTATGAAGGACAGTAGGGAGAAAACACGTTTTTATATCAGGACATAAGGGGTTAAGAGTTGCCTTGCCCCTGGTCCGCGGAAAGAAAATCACTACTGCTGAAGAACATTCTGATTTGAATGGCTGGTCAGGTGTGGGATTTTTCACAGTTTTGGGTAAAAAAGGGTGCTGAGGTCAAATTGAATACCTTTTCTCAAACACGAAAAGTTCCTAGATCAAGAGAAGGAAATCGAATGATTTTCTGAAAGCGAGAACAAACTAAAATCAGTTTTTCAGTGATTTTTCCAAGAAACAAGGGAGAAACTGGAAAACATATAAGCCTCATGTTTTTACCCTGCAATCCGTTTCCATCTTAGCCATCCACATCCTAAATTAACACACTAAATTATAGTTCCAAAGGACTGGTAATAAAAGAAATTTTAAACAAAACTGAACCATTATTTTTCAGGGTCCCAAAGGGGTTCTTTGGAGCCATGCATGAGCCCTGAAATTTTTGTCGTGGAGCCCGGAGCCTCGCTCGACTTAGAGCTTACACAAAAACGTTGTTTTTTTGGCTAAATGGAGCCCTGGAGTGAAACACTGGAGCCCTAGGGCCCCGAATTTTCCGTCTTGGAGGCCTGGAGCCCTCCATTTTTAGGCCGGAGCCCTGGAGCCCTAAACCCCTTTGGCCGTCACCCTGATTTTTGGGTTTCTCTTGATTGCATTATGTTTTTCGCTTTTTAAATACTGAGGCCTTAACGTGGGTGACAGGGCCCCTTTAAAGCTCCCAGCGATGCTAATTGGGAAAAGGGATACCATGAAGCAAGCGAGACTGAATTGACTCAAAACTGTGAATGATTAATTACAAATGACAATCCAAGAACTTTGAACAAAATCGCTCTCAACCTCTGTTATATTGCCTGTAGTAATCAAGCATGCTCGGCACTACAAAATGACGAGTGAAATTCTAGCGAGGACAACAGTTGCAAAAGTCGCCTCCCTCACTTCTACTCGCTTTTATTTTCTTCTTTTCTTTTTCTTAGCTTGAGAGCGTTATTGGCAATCTAGTTGTAGCCTTTTTTACCCTCCCACGCAGTCGCCGGGAGTCGAATTACTGGGGAAGAGGGTAATACGTCTGCCCTAAAAACGACTGCGTGGGAGGCTAAAGCCATTTTCGCGACAACGTGGAAACGCCAACGTGGCAGTTGATGGAGGCCGGACAACTTGAAGCGCTAGACATGCGTGAAAGATTCACATGTGGAAGCGACAACGTAACAAGTGACAACGTTTCACCATGCAGCCACTTTGAACTTCCTTATTATAATAAGAAACTGCAAGCCAATATTAAAACCACATAAAATACTATATTCCCACGTAAAAAGAAGGCGAGATCTCCAAAAAAAGAAGAAAAAAATCAGGAACAAACTGAACGTCAAAAGCCATTCTCAAGGTTGGCCTCCCACCCAGTGGGGGGGGGGGGAAGGGCACTTGATCCATGTTTGGGTCAGTAGGGCTGTCGTTGAGGGATTGAATTCCTGACCCTGTTTAGAAACCTAAAATACTTACCCTGTTTAGGACAACACCCTTCATTTTACGTCCCCGTTTAGGTCCGGTGACAAAATACACACCTTGCGTTTAGGACCGATACATAAAATTGTACATCCGGGGCCAAAAACCATACCCTGTCCACATCCCCGTATAAACCATGTAAGAGAGTACCTCCCCCGAGGCCTCCCAATACTGACAAGCTGTATACAACTGGGACCTGCTAGAGCGTGACCTAAGGCGATTAGCACATCAATAGCCATAGAAGATAAAACATCAAGGAGATAAAAGGTGTTTATTCTTTGCATAAAGCTTTGTCCTGGATCCCAGTCAAGTATTCTTCTTTATTAAGCTTGACCTTGCCAACATAAATAATCTGTTAAGTCAGAGCATCAAAAGTTTAAAATAAGAAAACAATCTGGCCTGTATGACGCATTCACCTTTGCCTTATTACCGATCATGACCGATGTGCTTCCCGGCAATGTGCCAACCGAGGGTTAGCCCCGGGGGGTTAGCACATTCGGCTTTTGTCTTACGGTGAGCTAATCTTTGGGTTTACCTCGGTGTAAGAACCTGACAAGATTTTCTTTGTTTGTTAGCTTTTGTTTTGCTGTACGGTATTGTTTAAAATGTTTTTGTTTCCTTTGTTTTACGTCATCCGTGAGTTTCACAGGTTCTTACACCGAGGTAAAGCCTAATCTTTAGATGAAGGTGAAGCTAAAGGATTTTGTATACTTAAAAATTATTCACATTCAACTTGAGAGCTTTCTTTCAAACCTTTTAGTGTAAGAACCTGACAAGATTTTTCTTTGTTTGTTAGCTATTGTTGCGCTATACGATATTGCTTTAATGCCATCCGTGAGTTTCACAGGTTCTTACCCACCAACTAAGCCAATATTCTGAAAATTGAAACCAGTATTGAAACCCAAGACCCGTTCTTGAATGACCTCAGCAGATTTGCATTTCATTGGCAAACCAACGTTGTTATGCTGATTCACTCCAAACATCCCTGATCAACTTGCACACACAAAAATTGTACACACGCAAACATGGCGGGTGTACTGCAAATTTTGCAGGACATCAGCTTGTCAACCTGGCTAGCAATACTCCTTGGATTCCTGGTATTTATCTACTGGCAAGGCGTGCAGCGTTACTACTCGATTCTGGGCAGCTCTCCTCTCCCTGGTGCCAAGCCATGGCCGTGGATCGGCAACCTTCCCGATGTTTTCAAATATGGCGGTATGCACAAGATGCTGCTAAACTACTTCTACAAGTACGGCCGCGTGCACAAGATGTGCATCGGTAGAGCACCCGCCATTGTGGTGTCCGATACCGAGATAATCAAACAGATCATGGTGAAGGATTTTGAGAAGTTCACTAATCGGCCACCCGTCATAAGACCAGGGCCTCCCTTGGATTCGGCGCTCGGCCTCGCGCGCGATGAGAAGTGGAGGCGCATTCGACACACGCTTACGCCGACGTTTACCGCAGCAAAGCTGAAACAGATCGTGCCGATCATTGACGGAGCCTGCGATAAGCTAATGACGAAAATGCAGAATTTATCTGAGACAGGTAAGAGTAAATTGAGCCTACGTTGCGTGGTGTTAGACTTTATAGCTCACCATTTACACTTAAACAACATTAACTTCCACACAATGTTTGTTCTAGGTCTATGGAAGAGTACAATTTCGAAAAAAGATAGTGTATTAAGGAGTAAGGTTGGAGCCTGCGAGCGGAGCCTCCCCACACGAAACTTTATTGAGTCCCCCCCCCCCCCACTCCTCCCGTGAGAAGGGGTGAAGTGATCAAGTTTCTGTTACCTCACGTATTTTCCACTTCATCACCTTCCACAACACTTTTAATACAACAACAACAACAACAACAACAATACAACAATACAACAATACTTGGTGGCTAAAAATCACATCTCACGTCAAACTAGGAATCAAAGTCAATTCTCCCTTCAAGGTAATAATGATGAAAAATCGCGGGTAAAAAAAGTAACGATTAAGCATTACACATTTCACGCCAAATCACCGCTCAAGAAAATACCCTCTGCCCCGCACGATTTATGTAATCAGAACAAAAACATCCGGTTTTATAAAGTGGAATAGGCGAAATAAATGTATATTGTGAGATTACAAGTCACGTTTCGTTGCACTTGGCTGCTATATAGGCATCTAACATCAGACGCTTGCGTGCTCGCATTTTTACGCTTGCTTTAAGTTGGAGATCCTTGTTAACTTTGTGCTTTTGTTGAAAGTTTTGCATTTCGGCCTTGACAGAAGATTCGTTGAGATACTACCGGAAAGGTCACCTTAAACCGTTAACAAAACCCACAGATTGGGATGCAATGAGTTCAAATGTAAAAGCTCCTGAAGCTGTCAACAATATCTGCTTCATTACGACCTCTGTTTGTTTGTAAAACCAAAGAAGAAAATAGAAATTAATTAATCTGGAAGAATACTCACAAGCCTCTACGATCTTTTCTAGTGTAAACTTCCACCAGGCACTCTTGCCATCTACGGAAAGTTGACCTTTTTCCGTCAGTGCCAGCTTCAATTTGAAATATAGACCAACACAGCCTCTCAAAAAACGGTGGGGGAGGGAGGGAGAGAAATAGGAGGTTCAAACAGTTCAAGCTTCCACTATCTGCACTATCCCCAACTTTTAATGCCAGCTCCCGCGTATTTTTTGCTGGCTCCATTTTTTTTTTCAGATTGCAAAATAATATACAATGTTTTTGCTTCTTTTTTACTGCTTCCCGGGGGATCCCGCGTTCTATCCCCCTTTTTTTCTCTCCTCCTATGCACTTCCCACTCTTCACCCCTCCCTTACCCCGCCCACTTGATACAGACAAACCTACCATCCCTTTCCACCCACCCCCTTATTACGGATAGCTCACTTGGTCTCAAAACAAAAACAAAACAAAAACAAAAAAAAAAACAAAACAAAACAAAACAAAAAAATCGGTCTCCATGCGGACAAGGGATCAGCGTCCAGGAGCCTGGCTCCTGTCAGCATGAATTTTCGTAGCTTTAAATAAGATCTGATAATATTTTGGGTAGAATATAGTGTGCTTGCTATTAATAAGTTAGAAAGTACGAGTGTTTACGAATGAGATGTTTAACTCATTTCATTTAACACTAAAGTAATATTTGGAATAATAGGCTGCGGAAATTAGAAAATTTTAATTTATATTATCCAACACTCCTACTGTTTTAGGCGAAAGTGTCGAGGCTAAACAAATATTCAGCTTGTTTGCCCTGGATGTCATAATGAGAGCTGCGTTCGGAATGGAAACCGACCTTCAACTGAACCCAGATCCAGAGTTCGTGGAGAAAGCTAGACGCGTTTTCCAAACGCCCTTGTGGGTTCGCTTTTTGTCCATGTTCCCCTTTTGGACGTATTTTAGCAGGTAACGAATGTTTGTTGAAGCAGGTAATTCAATGTCCAGTTGAAACCTTTAAAACCCAAATTAGACAAAAATGCTATACACCATGCATGTTTTATAGCCTTTTTTTATTAACGGTAGATCAATAGTTTAAATGGCGGCACAAACGAATGGTTTTGTCCCGGGCTCTTGTCCCACGTATGACACTCCTGTAGTGTTTACACGAGGGGATCGTTTGCAAGCAGTTTTCGAAGGACTGTGTCGTGGGGACAGGTACCTTGATTGAGGCACACTGCGCGGGACTTGGTGCAGGGACGTTCTGATTTGGTCATTGACTGGATTATTTTAACATTTGGTCGCAGGGGTATGTCAGTTTTTAAAGCTTTTCTCAGGCTCAACGTTCCTTCAAAGGAGGCCTTACGTAGAAAAACACTGTGAACGTACATGTAGTCAAACCAAACGTTCTCGTCTGACAGCAAAAAATTACCCTCTCCTGTCGGTTATCTTAAAATTTTGTCAATTTGACACTTGACAATTTTCCCTTTTTTGAGGGTTGAAGAAATCTCTTCATTTGCAGTACTTGACGGTTGAAATATAAGCCATTGGACCGCATGTTGGTTTAACTCCATCAATCCTTCTGTAAACGCCTATTTAAATAATCTCTTCAAAATGCTGCAACGCTCTCTTCGCAATTGCAGGTACGTTAGCCCTCTTCAGGGGGTAGACTACTTCCTGGCGATTGCAAAAGAGATGCTGGAACAAAGGAAAAAGCAGGGTTTTACAGGAAGGAGAGACCTTGTACAACTGATGCTGGAGGCTCACGAGGAACAAGTCGAGGGAGTTAGCAAACTCAGCGATGAGGAAATCATGGCTCAGTCACTGTTTTTTCTAGTAGCTGGTTTCGAAACTACAGGTAAGCCGTCCCATTTTTTCATCGGGAGAGGGGTTGAATTTTGTCCACCTTCACCATTGCCCTCTCCCTCTCCTCCCTAACGAAGTTACAGTTTTTTTGTGCGACCAACCCCCCCCCCCCATCCTGAAACCACTTTACCGCAGGCGGTACCTCTCCCTTAACTTTTTAAATTAACAGTCCCTAACTGAGTAATGAAGAAAAAGATCGCGAATGTGAACTTGTTTACGGTAATAAGTAAATAGTCCAATTTTGAGTTACACTTTTTTGTGGCCAATTGATTACTCACCGATTACCTTTTAATTACTTATTGGTTAATCATGTTCAATTATCCGGAATAATGAAGAGAAAGATCGCGAATGTGAACTTTCTCACGGTAACAAGTAAATGGTCCAATTTTGAGTTACACTCTTTTTTTAATAAGAACGCGTAAAATTTTGCTGAGCCTGAGGATGTTCTTATTTAAGCCCATACATTTTCTTAAATTTGGGGGCAAATCTCAGCCTCAATGTTCTTGGAAAAAATGTTTCTGTAACCAAGTCCACTGGATAAAGCTCCTGCAAAATACGAATTTCTACAGGGTAGTCTCACTCGGAAGCTGAAAATATTCTCAATTAGCCGGAGTAAAGTACTGAATAATGAAAAAATGCACAGCGTTGTGAATAATGCATCTTCCCGCTGGTATTTACGATTATAACACACCGATTAATTTTTGCGTGCGCTCACTGGACGAAACACATCACGTGGTACAAAACCGGAAGGCGGGTATCAGGCGATACCAATCGTCCGATTTGATATCCGTCGTGTGATTTTTTTCACGAGAGAAAAACAAGAAAAGAAGTCACTTTTTTAGGTTTTAACTTTTCAGCTCTAATCACAATGTAATAAAATCGAGTGAACTAACCAGCCTGGATTTGTTTAGCTGCAAATGTGCTGTGACCCTCACTGAAGGTTTTCTCTTGACCGCAATAAAGCGTACGGAGGGTTATAAAATAAATATACCCCTTCCTGGCCTGCTGGTATATCGGAGAATAATGCCCTAGGCTGAAAGATTGTCCTCCAAATTTTACAGTTACCCTCGAAGCTTCTCTTCTCGGTCGACTGTTCAATCTTCGGACAATCTTTCAGCCTCGGGCATTATCCATCGATATACCAGCCACTGGACGGGGTCTATTTACTTAATAGTTTACTTCAGATAGAGGATCGCGCACGCTCTCTTTAAATTCAACGAGAAAGGACAAGGACTTGGTGACCGCTTCCGTGGGCATCGGCTGGACGATAATGAGACCAGACCACGGGCTGGAGGATATGATGGTCACAATGATCAGAGCGGATGTAGCCGAACAGGACAGAAGAAAATGTGAGGAGATGCGTTACATCTTGAAGAACTTCAAGGCTTCTCCAAGACTTTCGGTTTCTTGTGACCGTTTGATGGACTTACGCGGGCGCACTCTTTTCTGCGCACGCGACCTTTGATTTTTTGAATTTCTCATATTTAATTTGCATACGATAGCATCAACCAAACATACGATG
This sequence comes from Siderastrea radians, assembly GCA_964017195.1. Classification (NCBI taxonomy): domain Eukaryota; kingdom Metazoa; phylum Cnidaria; class Anthozoa; order Scleractinia; family Rhizangiidae; genus Siderastrea; species Siderastrea radians. The sequence goes on from OZ024899.1 coordinate 14,262,764, forward strand.
TCTGTCCCTGATGAAGGCAGTATTGCCAAAGCGTTGGTTAATAATTATTTTATCGTTGAAACTCACATTATTCTCCTACAGTACTCAGTAGTTGCACCAACCCTCCTTTTGCAGTAATAACAAAAGAGTAAAGGTGATGTCAAAAGCGCGACTCCATTTTGTAGTTATGACTTCAAATTGTGTCTCGATTCTAATATCGGCTAATGTTTTTTAGGCAGCACCCTAACAAGCACCGCATATTACCTAGCAACTAATCCGGACGTCCAAGATCGTCTCATTCGGGAAATCGACGGGTTGGTCGAAACACGTGGAGATAAGCCCCTATATGAGGTCGTGCAAAAAGCCGTGTACCTGGATCAAGTCATCTGCGAAGTCCTGCGTCTTAGTGGCCCCGCATTTCTCCTGGTTCGGCAATGCGCAGAGGACACCACATACAAGGGCATCCGGTTTCCCAAGGGGATTGATGTTAACATCCCCACGTACGTATTGCATCGGGACCCGGAAGTCTGGGACAACCCGCTGGAGTTCAACCCTGATAATTTCTCTCCAGAGGCGAAGAGCAAGCGAGACCCGTACTCATATCTCCCGTTTGGAACAGGCCCACGCCAATGTATTGGTATGCGACTCGCCTTGCTGGAGATCAAACAAGGATTGCTGGGAATCATGCAGCGATTCAAGTTTGAACGAGCTCCAGAAACCGTGCCTACTCTTCAGCATAGGGCTGTGCTACTAATGGCGCCCAAGGAAACGATCTTCGTGAAGATACGAGCCCGCTGATGCTTAAAAAAGCCTTTTGCTTGGGTCAAACGAAAAAAACAGGTCAAAAGGGTTCAAAACCTCAGCTGCCAAATCTTGTAACTCTTTAAGCCCCAATGTCAACACGCATGTTCTCCTCATTGGCCTCTATGTATCTGTAATGGTACACGTTGGGAGAATTTGTTTAAATATCAAGACAATTGACTTTGATTATTTCTTTCATTCTCATTATCACAACCTGCGTCTTTGATCACCTTGTAGCGATATTGTAAGGGGAAATTGAATATTGGTCACTGTGGGGACCGGCCGGGCTTAAAGGGTTATTGAACTCTATAATGGTTCTGAACCTTAAGCTGTGAAACAGGGCACTGTTTCACAGTTTTTAAGCCCTTTTCCAGACCTTATCTCGACACTGTTTTTCCATTTTTTTGGCTGGCCAACGGCAAAGCTCTAACCCAAATTTTACTAGTGTAGGCAATCCAGATTCAGTGCCCTGATTCACAGCTAAAGGTTCAGAACCATTACAACGTGGACAGCACAAAACCATCACGTATGTTTTGCTTTGTTGTTGTTGTTGCTTATTTTCTTTGTTCCTTTTTTTGGTTATTCAACACCTCACCTCAAACATTTTTCCCTTGTCAGGCCAAAACTGTCAATGTCGGATGAGTTGGGAAACCTACCCTATTTCACACCACATTTCAGCCTCGTTCCCAATCGTCCTCGGTGGGAAATCAAACGTGACTTCCCCGTCGAGGTCAACATTCGCTTCCTGCCCCAATCCTTCCGTTGTCACTCGGTAAGCGCGTAATAGCCTGGGGACGAAGCTGACCAAATTTATTAAAAGCAGGAGTTCCTTGCCAAAATCACAGCCTATTTTAAATAAATTACTTAAACTTGATTCTGTGTGCTTAAAATTATGCACATGGGGTTTAGCCAAATGATCTCACTGACCAAATATGAGGAATGTAGCTGTGTAAGAAAACGTCCACCCTGACCAAAAGACCTGAAAATGTTTTTTACAGGGTCTATGAGTGAGGCTCAAACAGTCCCCAGGAAAAAAATAGTAGACCAATGCATGGAAAAGTGAAAACATGTCGACTGGTTACTTTCCCAATTTTAAATCTAGCTTCATACCTAGAAATTGGTCATTAAATTTCGGTTGGTTAAATAATTTCATCATTGCCCAGAATCTAAGTGTGACGTCAATTGTTTGCACCAGATTCTTATTAGGCTAATGCGTCCATCCAACATTGCGAGTAAATTAAGTATATTCCTATTTTAGTCTTGAAACTTCAGTCTTTTAACCTGTCTTCAATCTGATTAAGCAAGTGATTTATTTGATGAAATGTCAAAGTAGAGACGTATAAACTGCAACTGTTTTAATAAGGTTGATCTAAAACCTGCGATTTTTGTCTGCACAGAGTTACATTTATTTATTTTATTACTATTGAGCACTTATAAGTATGGGTTGACTGACCCTTCTAAATCCTTGTAAGTGGCTATGCTTTACTCGTAGTGCTGTATTTTGATTGCCCTCAGGCCGATTACATGAAAATTGGTGAAATAAAATGATTATTTTAGTTAAAATATGTCCAAACAGATTGGGCAAAATATGAGAGTTGGAACAACGACTATTGCTCCGACAGATGATCGGAACCCCGCACGTATGACGCGTCAACTACTACATGGGAAGGAGAGGATCAGGCAGTTACACTAAAACTGTTAACTTATCTCCCAATTTTTCCCTCATTTTTCTCCCTCCTCCGTAATTTTTCGGCCGTTTCTCCTTCCTCCCTTAACAATGCTTCAGCGTTTACATTCTCGTTCCCTACAGTAAGCTAGGTTACCGTTTCTGAAAAGCGTCAAACTAACCGCCTCAATCCACTTCTTCCTGTAATCGTGAAGCTTGGTAATGTTACGAGAAGGTAGCGGCACATGACTTGTGAACGTCAAGCATTTACACCGAGATCAAATCTCAGGAATGTAACTGTAGTCTAAATCTTTTGGAGCATTTTGATCCCTTTTCTCTAGTACTTTACGTTTGCAGTTTTTTGGAATTGAACCGGAAATATTTGTTTGCTCGCAAGGACGTAACGTTGATTTTTAGACAGGCGCGCCGTGTGGCAGGCCACCTGAAATTTTTGACGTTTTCGTACACTAGTCAGGCCAAGGTAATGCGACATGTACATGGCTGATGAAGATGCGAAATAAACAACTTTATTTCAAGGGTTCCTAAATTTTAACGTGCGAAAACATTGTCGTTTTTAGTTCAATTGCTTCTGTAGTAGAGAGGGTCTTTTTCTTCTCTTGGGTTTTAAAGGTGTTGTGTGTTTTGTGGGTCACAATGTTTGTACTAAAGTGCGGGGAAAATACCGCAGTTTAATCGGAGACCTTACGGGCTCAAGACGGGGCACTCAGTGTTCTCTCGATATTACTGTCCGGCTCTTCTCGACCAGATCTGACCACTGCGTCCCCAAATCACGTTTCCAGGCACTTTCTTTGTTTTTGTTTCTGCTGCGACTTTAATACTACAAACAAAGGGAAATGTCTAAAAAATAATAACTAACTTTAAAAAGGTGATATTCTCCTTTCTGTGCTAGCTCTCCCTTTTCCCTATTTTTCAAAGTCGTTTCTCCCGTCTTCCTAATTTTATCAGGCCGTTTCTTCCTCCTCCCTAAACTGTTCCTCTCCTTTCCATATATGTAGCAAACATCTTTTCCTCTTAAGAAAACAAGAACCTATTTAAGAACCTAAATACTGCTTAAATTATAAGTTGGCACCAAATGTATAAGATCCTTTTCAGGCTGACTTGGAAAAATCTAGCTTCTTATATGCGGTTTTTATTGTATAGCACAGAAAATTTGACACCACCAAACGTAGCAACGGAAAGGTGGGGTCAAATTAATAATGATCACTATGTCATCCACAGGCTCAAACGTTTAACACACCTTGTATGCATATGCACACTACTCGATAAAAAAGTGGTTACAGATTTCGCTGGTCCTTACGCTCACTAGTTATATCTCCTATGCCCGCCCTCGAGCTCGTTCACTTAAGAGCCTTTTGACAGGCTATCACAGTCTAGGGTTTTTTCCACCTTGTACTCCTGGTCCCCAAAAAGAACATTACTACTGCTGAAGAGCGTTGGCTGGTCAGGCGAGGGTTTTTACATTTTTAGGTGAAAAATGTGCTGAAGTCAAATTGAATACCTTTTCTTGATCAGGAAATGTTCTTAGAACATCAAGAGAAGGGAATGGAATGATTTTCTCAGAGCGAGAACAAGCCATAATCAGCTTTTCAGTGATCTTTCCAAGAAACAAGGGAGAAACTTGAAAACACAAGCCTAATGTTTTTAAGTTGCAACTATTTTCATTCTAGCCATCCGCTGCCAAACGCACTCAATTATAGTTTCAAAAGACTGGTAGAATAATTTTAAACAAAAATGAACCGTGATTTTCGGGCTTCTTTTGATTGCATTGTGTTTTTTAGCTTTTTAAACACTGAGGCCGAAACGTAGGTGACAGGGCCCCTTTAAAGAAGATCCCACCGATGCTAATTGGGGAAGTGATATCATAAAGTAAGCGTGTCTGAATTGTCTCAAAACAGTGCATGATTAATCACAAATGACAATCAAAGAAATCGCTCTTAACTTCTTTAACATTGCCTGTAGCAATTTAGCATACTCGAAACTGCAAAATGAGGAGTGAAATTCTAGCGAAGATAACAGGTTACCGTGCAAAAGTCGCCTCTCTCGCGTGTACTCGCGTTTCTTTTCTTTTCTTTCTTTTTTGTTTTGTTTTTATTTTCTAGGTTGAGAGTGTTATTTGACAATGTAGTCGAAGCCTTTTTCGCAACAACGTGGAAACGCCAACGTGTGGCATGCGCAGTTAATGAAGGCTGAACAGCGCTATCCATGCGTGCAAGATTCACACGTGGAAGCGACAACGTAACCAGTTCGGGAGGATACCAGTTCTGGAAGAAAGTGTGACGTCACATTTCTTTTGTTCTTGCGAAAATACGCAAAAATCGGTAAAAATAATAGAGAGAAATTGGTGCCTAATACTAAAAGCTTCTTACCAGTCTCTAGGCGCAATATCCGGGAACTTTGAGTAGCAAATCTGGTAGAAAACAATATGGCTGCTAGTACGGTTGCATTTTGGCGACGAAAGTAGAGTTAACAACGGATATTTCAGCAACGAAAGTTTGTGGATCGTGGACAATGCCGCCACGTTGGCGGGCATGAAATGTAAGTATACGTTTTTTTTGTTTTGTTTTCTCTGTCATGGAGAATTTTCTAGTCCAAGAGAACAATTTTCCTCCATTGAGCCGTTAATAAATGTTGTTTTTGGAAAGTTTCGTCGCTGGTAACCACCAAGGAAAAATGGTAATCCATTTTAAAGTTGACTACTTGGATGCTTTGCTCATACACTGTATGCATTCCTTGATACATCGCTTCGATCTGGACAAGAGCGCCTATGTTCGCTCAGTCATTAGCGTTTTGAGGCATAATATAGGCATCATTTGAAGGTGTGATAAATCAGTGATATAGGGGAACTTAATTTACATTTTTAATACTTCGAAATAAATTTGAGAGTGTTTGCCAATCGCTGTTTTAAAGTTTGCTGATGATTTATCTTTCATGCTCCTACTGTACATGTTACAGTTTTAATTCCTTGCTAAATTTAGTTTCATGTGTCTTGACTGCCTACAGAAATTGACGGTGTGATAAATCAGTGAGAGTATAGGTACTTTATTTATATTTTTACTACTTCGAATAAATTTGATAGCGTTTGCCAATCGCTGTTTTAAAGTTTGCTGATGATTTATCTTTCATGCTCCTGCTGTTACAGTTTTAATTCCTTGCTAAATTTAGTTTCATGTGTCTTGACTGCCTACAGAAATTGTAAGAAATGGAGGTTCATCATCAAATTATAGAGAACTCTTGCTGCATTTGTGGAGCTAACCTTCAAGTTAAAGGAAAACGAAAGACAAAGTGTAATCTCTTCTGGCAACAAATCTCTCAATTGTGGCAACAAAATGTGGCTTTGGATTCCCCAGATGTACACCCTTTGCATGTGTGGCACAATAAATGTAGATCTCTGTGCGCCAAGGTTTTTTTATCACTGCTTGTTCAATTTGCAATGCAAAGATTCTGATTATCTTCGTAACAAATTACCAGTAATTATAATTAAAAAAGTTATTCCAAAACATAATATATTAAAAATTTCCCTGAGTAGGAGATAAGCATTTTTATATAAATTATAACCAGATAGTGGGTCCAAAACAAGAAGGCAGGAGGGGGGGTACATCCCTGTGAATGGGTTCTTCTCATTAAGCATAATTTTATGGATGAGGCTGTGGCAGCAATAACAACAGGCCTGACAAATGTTGAAGAAGGAGGGGAGATGGAAGTACAGGTTTGTTGGAAAATATTAGGTAAAGTGCACTTGTATGTGCAAGAGGGGAAACTACAGGAAGAATAGTTATTTTAGTTTTCTCCTCCATTCCATCTTTCCCAGTGCCCTCTGCTAAATTATCTTGGGCCATTATGTGCATGCTGGGGACAAGGCAGTAAGATTACAGTACCTGTCAGGAACATTTATAATGATATAGTTCTTGTTATTAGAGAGTCAAAAGAATCTCTGAATTGTGCCAGATATGACCTGGCAGGGCCGTAGCCAGTATAACTGTGGCAATGTCCATGGTTAAATTCTTTTCCTTGGTATTTACTTTCCCCTTCAAAAAAAATAAAAACAACGAAAAAAGAGACTGAGGCAAGTGCCTCGGTTTGCCTCAAAGCAGCTACGGCCCTGCTTGGGTATTTTCACAAAGCTCTCCTAACTAAGATATAATCCTCAGAGTATTGTTTCATAACAATAGGCTTTTATTAAGAACCAATACTTAGGGTACATCATAGATGAGAAGGACTTTGTGAATCCTCCCCATGATTTGCTCAGTTATGGATGCAAATTAAATCAACAAATTAAAAATTGTTTTTGTGATTTGTTTCTAGGTGGATGGAGGAACAAAGAAGAATAAGATGTAGAGTGTTGACACGAAATAAAATAGTATTAACCTGAAACATTTTGACTGCTTATTTCTTCTTTCACATTTGCATTTTTGTCTCGATAACAAGAATAAATTAAACGTTCCCAGGCTTAGATGAAATATATTGCAACTAAGGATTTTTCAATTTACACTCACAATAAACCCTCTGACACCCTTCAGGATCTGAGATGACTTTTAAAATTATATGAAAAATGTTCTGCTAGCAATACATGAACATAAATGTACTTTTCTATGTACTTTTACACTTTGGCAATCACAGGATTTATATCACCACACAATCAAATTTTCAGGTGAATCCTGCAAGGGCAATTAAGTGTGACTGCAAAACAATTTCAAAGACCAACATTTATTGTTCCATTTCACCTTTCTTGGTACAGGCATTTACCAATCACTATACTGAAATGCAAACTACAGTATTATATCAAGCTCTCTCCCTTGTAAAAATGGTACCGGGATCTTGGCGGGATCTTGCCAAGATCCCGGCAAGATTCCCGCCGGGATCCCGCCGAGATTTTGGCCGTCTCGGCGGGATCCCGGCGGGAATCTTGCCGGGATTCTTGGCGGGAGGCGGGATTCCCGGCGGCCAAAATCTCGGCGGGATCCCGGCGGGAATCTTGCCGGGATTCTTGGCGGGAGGCGGGATTCCCGGCGGCCAAAATCTCGGCGGGATCCCGGCGGGAATCTTGCCGGGATTCTTGGCGGGAGGCGGGATTCCCGGCGGCCAAAATCTCGGCGGGATCCCGGCGGGAGTCTTGCCGGGATTCTTGGCGGGTAACCGGATATCTCGGTGGGAGTGTTGCCGGGATTCGCGGCGGGAAACAAAACCCCTTGCGGTCAAAATCTTGCTGAGATCCGGTCGGAAAGCGAAATTCCCGTCAGCCAAAATCTCCGGGGGTCCTGTGTGGAATCTTGCCAGGATTCGCGATGAGAACGTAATTAACATTAATCAAACTACCAGACGCTGACAAAACTATGTCCTATATTGCAGTCCCAAGTAATGTTGACATGATTGTTATCAGCCTTGCACGTGTTTCTTAATTGAATTATCCGTAATGTGGTACTATTTCCATGTGACAATTACGAGAAGACAAAGAATAGTTCACGTGCATGTGTTGTTACTTTAGCGCGCCGAATTTAACGTTTTTGGTTAATTTCCACGTTCCCCATGAAAGCCTCGTGGTGCCAGGAGCGTTGCTGGTGGAAAAAGGCAAGTGTCTTCTTTATTTGCTGTGAAATCCGTAGCATCTGCAGGAGAATAAACCAACGAACAGGAAGAGTTTGATGGTGTTTTGTTTTGTGTTTGTTCGCACTTGCATTTTGTACGCTTACATGTAAACGATATGTGTTCGCGGTTCAGAGAGATCGATTTATTTGTAGTCAAGACAAAGCATGGAATAGTGGCCGTGCAGAAACTCGGGTTTGTTCATGATCATCTAAGAAAAGAACAGTGTGCTGGACGAGAATTGTCAGTGGAAATTTAAATGCTGAGTGAAAGAAACGTGTGAAATCTGAAGTATCTGGCAACGCAGTTTTGCGAAGCACGTTTTACAATTGTCATCAAAGGAACAAATATTGCTTAGTACTCCAAAGCATTCAGAATTTCACGGAACCGCCCCATTGGAGGAGACAGGTGGAAAGGCTTAGGTTTATAACATGCACACCGTTTCAGATTCTAGGTTAATCTACATCGTCATTTCAATATTACTCTTTCTTTAATAAACGTAAGTGTATTAAATTTTGTTAACGCGCTCTGCCTGAACATACGTGCAGGGTTTGTAATTGGGCGAAGCTTATGCAAACACAAATTAAATCGCTAAATACTAGCAAAGGTGGGGAATTTGTGGAAAACAACTGCGCCGCTTGCATTGCGCTTCAACTTGTTTATAAATGTAAACATGAAATATGACCATGTAGGTATGAACAGGGATGACCATCTGTTTTTGTATAACCCAAAGAATCCAATAAATTGTATCTAGTAAATAATACCGTTATTTTCCTTTGTCTTTGTGCTTTATTTTGGATAGTTCAACTGAAAACAGAATGTGCGAGGACCTTTTAAATGAAAACTATGTGCATCTAATTAGACTGTCTCAATTTGTTAATTGGAATTTATCTTGCGTAGTTCTTCCTCAACTATTCGCCTTGGGAAAGAATACAAAGGGAGAACACGTTATGGAGAATAAAAAGGTGAAACCGACAACACCGAACAAAGAAAAATAGAATTCAAGGGATTACAAACAAACTATACTTCCCGGTAACTTGAAGCCTCAGTTAAACGAAGCTCCCGCCAACTTTATAACTCGAGGTGAACGCTTTTTTCTCTTCACAACATTTCCTTCAGAAATTTGCCTTCGGTAACTCAAACCTTCAAATAACTCGAACCTTTTTTATTTTCCTTAAAGGTTCGAGTAAAGAAACTGAACAAGGAAAATGACACTGTAAAAATAAAGTGTTTGTTTTGTGGCGTCTTCAAGTCTTGCAGAAATTGGCTGCTCGGTAAACTGTGGTCACGCAAGTCACGATTATTTTGTCATGTAGTGCAAAGCTCGTGAAATTGTCGATCGCAAATTATTTATATATTGTTGCTGTTGTTTTGCATCGAAAACTGTTTAACAAGGAACCATTTTCAGTATAAGATTCTGCAACTTGCCGCAAATTCTGAAATTTGTCAGACGTGTCACCTGGCTGTTCTGTTCGCTATCGGGCTAAATTGTGTCAAGTTTACGCAAATCTGGAGAAGACGGCGAAAATTAAGCTTACTTTTGAACTCACAAAATGAATACTTTAGTAATGTCTAAGAGCAAATTAGTTACCGGTAAGTAAGTTTATTTATACCATCCTCACACATTTTTATAGGTAAGTCAAGCATTTTGTCAGTGTTGATTTTTCGTCACAAAGGAGCCTCTCTGTGAAAGAGGCGCCAATGGTCAGTTTACTTGACTGAAATCAACTTCACCAATTAAAATAAATTAAAGGTTAACAGTGGACGACATATAAAAGGGTTCTTTCAGCGAAAAAAAAAGGCAACGAACAGCAGTACACGCTGAGGCTTCTGAGTGAAATATAAAAGTGAAACTCACTGACCTTTTTCTCACATGTTGGATGCTCGGAGCGACCAGACTCGTCGAAGGAAAGAAACCCAGTTAGCGGCTTCCATCGCGGCAAATTAGTAAGCTGTAGAGACTATAGACGTCCTTTGAAAATTTTTGAAAGCATTTAACTCGAGTGTTTATTCCTCAAATGTAGCTTTGTCCACAATATCTTCTCATCCTTTGTTTAAGTTCATTCTCAGTACACTTTAGTGTGGATTGTTTTGCTGGGTTTAGCATGGCGGCCGTTCTCTCGTTGACAACAGTTTCTTGAATTTCTTTCAAAACGTTCTCTTGCTTCAAACTTGACAGAACCATGTTGTTTTCGGTAAAAATAATAAGTTAAACGTTTCAATTTTCCCCTGTACATACAACAAAAAGAAGCCATTTTCAACTTGTTTTGTGGAAAAGTTCTCGCACTTTTTGGGTTACGCGAGCACCGCTCGCCGATGGCGTGATTGAATCAACCAATCAGATTGCTCCATTAACGCAATGGCGGGAGTCAAGGCGGGATTTTTTGGCGCGACTGCGGTATTAGGTACATGGCCGGCAAGCAGCGAAAAAAGTTAAATTCAGAACGACAACATATTAGTCACAGGAAACAGTATTTAAAAACCCTTGCTTAACTCTTCCGTGGTGGCTTATAAAGAAAGTTCAACAAAGAGATGACATGACATCACCTAGACAGAAGTAGTCATTTAAAATACGGGGATGCGAAAACGAAGTCCCCTGCATAAAAGGTAAGCTTATTAGTGACAACAAATAGACATCAGTGGTCTGATAAAATGAAATGACTTGTAAAACAGAGCCGATCAGCGCCAGCAGCGTTTCTGATCGTTGCTATTTTGGTAGATGTCGCGCGTAGCGGCAAAGCTACAAAACAACCACCGGTTAAGTTGCTCTTCGTCGATTGTTAGTTTCAGTTATATCGAGATCCAGGAATGATTCTCCTTACGGATACAGCACTGCGTTAATTGTCACTTTAATCACGTTTGTAGATTATAAACTTTTCAAGATTAATAGAGTTCGGGATTATTGACCATCGTCTTTACAATCTCGCACAACGTGCCAGCGCGAACTCCCGCACGATGATCGCCCTATTTTTTTATTCATCAACATAACGAGCCATACAAGATCGCTGTTTGAAACGAACCCTGATAAAAATATCAATTGCAATAGATCTCGCTAATGTTTGCTCGGACTCTACATACCACAACTTGTAATATTTTTTCTGAAGTCTCATCACGGTCAGTTATGAATCTGCGCATCTTGCCAAGATCGTAGTTGTCTTGCCGAGATTACGGTTGTCTTGGCGGGATCACCGAGGTCTTGGCAAGATCACGCCGGGAACCAAAACTCTCGCCGGGATTCTTGCCAAGATCTCGGCCAAGATTTTTTCTTGCCAAGATCCCGTTAGAATCCCGGCGGGGAAATTCCGTTTCCCGGCAAGATTTTTCATTTCCCGGCAAGATCCCGGTAGGAAGCGGGATTCTTGGCGGGATCCCGCCGGGATCCCGGTAGCCATTTTACAAGGGCAGTCAGGGCACCTTTTCTAGCCATGCTTTATGTTTTACAAAAAATTAAAAAATAAAAAGTCTGAACGAAATGCGATAATATGACAAGCTCACTCCATATTTTTTCAGTCTTAGATGAAGGGGCGCTTTCAATGATACCTCGCATTACAGGCTCGACTTAACATTAGCCCTTAACTTAAAATACAATGATATGTAGGCACATTCGATAAAAGAAAGAAAACACACAACTTAAGCCCGGGCCAAACGAGTAAGAGTTGATGAGAATTTTAGATAGGTATAGATAGGTGTCCCCAATTAGCTTACTTTAGTGCAAGCTAGATATTTTAAGACACGTCAATAAAGTTTATTATTATTATTATTATTATTATTATTATTATTATTATTATTATTATTATTATTATTATTAGAGTTTTCGTCGGCTCCCATCGACTATCATCAACTCGGGCCAAACCAGAACGAGAGTTATCAACAGTCGGTCACGAGTGACGCGTTCATTTCGTTATGCTTTAGAGAAAACTCTCGACGACTCTCATGACAAATTTAAGCATGTTCAAAGTCGAGGAGAGCACAACAGTTCAGGCCAAACCGCCCAAACGAGAGCGAGAGTTTGACCTCTCATAAACTCCGTAAACTCTCTTCGATTGACCAGTGCTTAAACTAAATAAAACTAAAAAGTGTAGACACGAGAAAAGAAAGCGAACTCCGACCATTTTTATGTTGGCAATACGCTCGTTTACAACTTCAGAGCTGCAAACACGACAAAGAAAAAAGATTACGGCACGAAATTAAATAAAAATCGTATGTACTTTCCTTGCGCTTGTCCGCCATCTTGAATTTGGCTGCAGAGAATATTGTTATGAAATGCGATCCAATGTTTTGATCGATGACGTTTCGTGACGTAGAACAATTGTTTTCGTTTCTTCCAGAACTGGTATCCTCCCGGACTGGTAACGAGTGACTACGTCGCAACCACTTTCGACTTCCGTATTATAATAAGAAACTGCAAGCTAATATTAAAACCACATAAAATACTATATTCCCACGTAATACGAAAGCGAGATCTCCAAAAAAAAGTGAAAAAAGAAAAAAAAAGAAAAGAAAAAAGAAAAGAAAGCTTTGTTCCTGGGAGATAAGGCGATAAGGCGATAAGGCGATAAGGCGATTAGCATATCAATTTGAAACCGCAGGAGATGAAAGTTAGAAGTATGTTTATTCTTTTCATAAACCTTTGACATGGATCCCTAGTCGAATATTCTTCGTTAATTTTGACTGTGCCAAGATAAAATCGTTCAATCAGAGCGTTATAAGTTAAAATGGGGAAACAATCTGGCCTGCATGACTCATTCATCTTTGCCTAATGACAAGCCCCTTTTGAAACGGGTATCGATGTGCTCCGGCAATGAGCCAACAGGGGGTAGAACAAACATTTATTTTGTCTTACGGGGAGCGAATCTTTACATGAAAGTAAAGATAAATCTTTTTTTTTTTTAATTAAAGGTATTCACATTCAACTTATGAGCTTTCTTTCAAACCTGTCAAACCTTAACTCGAGTATTGAAACCAGTACTGAAACCCAAAACCTATTAGTCATATCTTGCGTGACCTCAGCAAATTTGCATTTCAATGGCAACCGATATTATTATGCTGATTCACGCCAAACATCCCTGATCAAACACATGCAAACATGGCGGGTGTACTACAAATTTTGCAGGACATCAGCTCGTCGACCTGGCTAGCAATACTCCTTGGGTCGCTGGTGTTTATCTACTGGCAAGGCGAGCAGCGTTACTACTCGATTCTGCGCAGCTCTCCTCTCCCTGGTCCCAAACCATGGCCGTGGATTGGCAATCTTCCCGATGTTTTCAAATATGGCGGTATGCACAAGATGCTGCTAAACTACTTCTACAAGTACGGCCGCGTGCACAAGTTGTGCATCGGTAGAGTACCTGCCATTGTGGTGTCCGATACCGAGATAATCAAACAGATCATGGTGAAGGAGTTTGAGAAGTTCACTAATCGGCCATCTTTCGTAAGACCAGGACCTCCGTTGGATTCAGCGCTCTTTCTCTCGCGGGACGAGAAATGGAGGCGCATTCGACATACTCTTACGCCGACGTTTACCGCAGCAAAGCTAAAACAGATCGTGCCGATCATTGAGGGAGCCTGCGATAAGCTGATGACGAAAATGCAAAAGTTCTCTGAGACGGGTAAGTGCATGTAAATTCAGCGTACTTTGAGTGGCGTTAGACTTACAAATTACACTTAGGTAACATTTCCTCACAATTCCCGTTTGCCAGCAATAGTTATTTGCCTAAAACATACAATTCGGTGCAAAAAGTAATAACCATTGGCTCACAGAGAGTACTTATTACAATTCGGTGCAAAAAGTAATAACCATTGGCTCACAGAGAGTACTTATTGACAAAAAAGGTCTTGGTTGGGGTGGACCTAGGAAGCCCTATACCCCTTAACCCCTGTCAGGAGGGCTTTTTTAAACATTTCCTTTATTTAGCCCCCAACCTCTATTGAGCTCTCCTTTACCAATAAAGGTTACCTCTGAAGTCTAAAAAATATGAAGTAAAACAAGCCTCCTCCTTCTACTAAGCCTCCCCAAACCATTTGAAAGCAATGGTCACACAGCACAACTCCGCGGTATGGCCAGTGCCTCACGCATGCGCACAGCCATATCACCCGGACAGTGGCAGCCATGGACAGCTGTTTCGTCCTTGTTAGGATTTGTTAGGACTCATCAGCATGGCATAGCCCAGGGCAGAGACCCGAATTAAAAGTCCAGCGTATCATATTCCCTTTACTGCCGAGGCGAGTGGAAAGCACCCCTTTTAGCGTCAGCTCCACATTGACCATTGTCAATGTGGTGGCTGTGGCTGCGACCGTACAACACAGTGACAATGGTTATTTTGAAGCTGGCACTTTAAGGAGCGTTTTGCACTCGCCTCGGTAGTAAAGGGCAGATGATACGCTGGACTTTTAGTCCGGCTCTCTGCCTGGGGCTATGCCATGCTGATGAGTCCTAACAAGGACGAAACAGCTGTCCGTTGCTGCTAGGTAGCCGGGAACTGTGATTTCACATTATTACCTGTGAAGCGTGAATTGATCTGATTTTCCTGGTTTATCGTGAAATGTGATTTTTAGCCACGAAGTAGAATGTCGTGAAAGATGATGAACTGAAATTCACACCATATGACTGTTTTGTTTCCGCGAAACGTTGAATCTTGTCCCCCTACAACTATGCCCTTCCGTATTACGGAGAATTGTCCGTGAAATAGAGGTAGAGTTGATATGGGTTCAGACTCTTTGGAACGGAAGTAAACTATCTTAGCTTGTCTGGAATAGGGGGGTGTCAACATTAAAGACGTGCCTGAGCTTAGTGTATGTAATTATGAAAAAGGTCAGTTTAATGTTGCATAGCTAAGCTCATATGACCCAATGTTATAAACCAGTCAGTAATCAATAATCGTGTCACTGGTTACACTCATGTTTCGTTGCCACTTTGCGGTATAGGGCATGCAACATCAGACGCTCAATTGCGCGCGCATTTTGGAGGTTTTTGTTCACCTTGTAATGTGATAATTTTTTGGGTGTGAAATGGCATCAAACACGAAAATATAGATTAATTGACGTCGTAGATTACAAGGTATTTACTCTTGAACCTGCAGGTTCCAACTCTTTTGTTGCCCTTGAGAAACGTTAACCCTTCCGTCAGTTTCGGCTTCAGTTTGAAATACAGACCAACATAGAGCGAAAATAGACTCTCAATACAGTACAGATCTATATAGCCTCCCGACACAGACCAACATAGCCTCTCAATATAGACAAATGTAGCTTCCCGGAGACAAACCTAGCCTCTGTTTACGGACAACTCACTTTGTACCCGGATATAGCAAGGATAGCAAGGATAACAAAGATACGGGCAGTTCACTGCGATGGCAGTAAGGGGTGGGGGGGGGCTACTCCTCAAAATTCTTGTGAGGGTATGTCACCCTGTTCTCCATATCTTGTTCCTATTTCAAACAAAAATATATTATTTTTCATAACCATTTAGAGAACTAGACTCTAAATATTTATGCCTTTCCGTTTTCGGACCAGGTCTCAGTCTCCGCTTGAGTATCTGAAGCGGTAAATTGCGCTTTACCGTTTCAACTGATGAGGCCCTGTTAGGGTAAATTCCGACAAGCGAGATGGCTTTGAGACAGCGACATAAGACATATGAAATGGCGACAAATGACCACAAGATGGATTGAAACTGCGACAGCGACGAAGACGAGCGCAAATACAAGAGTAAAATACCGACAAGGACATTGCTTCTTCCTCATTATGTGAAACGAAGGGTTTTGAAATTCAGACTAGGGACATATGTATCCCCCCTAAAAGGGCCTCACTGATATCTTTTGGTTACTTCTCTTTCTGCGATTTTCATCTGAAGAAGAAAACAGATTAACATACGTTTGTCATGTACTCGCGTGGTTCCCTCCAAACCATAACCAATTTTACACCAGCAGGCAGTGTCTACCATAACGAATTTCAGACCAGATTTCAAACATTTAAGAAGAGACCAGTCTAAAAGATGATTACATTTCAGACCAAAGCAACTAACAAAAAACACGCCTTTAGAGTGGCACTTACATGTACCTGTGTAGACTTCTGTACCTTCTCAGTGGCCCCGGGAAAGGGAGAGACCAAAATTTAAACGCCAGTTGAGAGATGCATCTATAATACGAACATCTCCATACCAAGGGCAGTTCACTTGGAACAAGACAGGCTATAAGTCATATAATTAAAATCTCGACTTCTTTAATATGGAGACATTTCTTTTACAGATAGGTTACCTAGGTTCCAAAGAGTCCGAACTCATATCAACTCCATCTCTATTTTGCGGACATCTTCGTAACACGGGCACTTCGCTCTGCCCCCTCGCATTCTCTCCTCGGCAGGGGTGTATTTTTCTCTCCAGTCTCCTCTCCGCTCAGCTCGAGCGTGAAAGAGGGCCTATAATTCATGTTAGGGTTAGCAAACGTATGGTCTGCTATACTGTCTTTATGTACCCTTGGCGTTAAGAAGACTAGTCAGGAGACTATATAATAGCTCTGACATGAGTTGTATGCCGAGGAGAGAGCCCCTCGCATTTACAAGAGTGACGACAAAAACAGCCTGGAAGAACTGGACAATACGGAAAATTTTTGGTTGAGTTCTTTGGGTGATGTTCCTTTACTATCGGCATTCGTCAAGTGACTGCCAGCTGACTGTTTCTGGAAACAGTCAGCTGGAAATGAAGGCCATTTGCAGAAGTCAACAGCTATTTCTAATATATAGATTTAGCCAAGCCTAAAAGCGGAGCCCCACTTTTTTTTTATTGCTGGAACTTATTCATTTTTATAGTAATTACCCAAAAAAAGAAAAAAAGGAAAAAAAATTCCCCTCGCTCTGGGATCCGCTGCCGTTGGAGAGCAAGGGGATCGCTCTAACCATGGGAAATGTGTTTGGACCGCCTCAAAAACCATGGTTGTGCACAGAAGAAACAAGAAGGCACTAGCTCTGCTATGATTTGGCGTCGGGACCGTTGTGAAATGCTGCAAACTCAAGTGTTGTGCCGACCGA